>CAUYON010013557.1:0-18782 GCA_963573935.1 Arctocebus calabarensis
GTCTTGTGATTTTTTTTTTGAGGTGAAATTTAAGTTTTTGTGTGAGTAGTACTATTATACCTATCTTGAGTGTCTTGCTTGTACTGTATCACATCATACCTTTGTTTAATTCTTAATAAACTGTTCACTTGTTAAAAAAAAAAAAGATATATAACTTCAGTAAGATTAGCCAATATCACAAAGTCCTAAAACTGCAGATGTTGGTGTGGATGTAGGGAAAAGAGAACACTTCTACACTGCTGGTAGGATTGCAAACAAATACAGCCTTTGTGGAAAGAAGTATGGAGCATTCTCAAGGAACTAAAAGTTCACCTTCCATTTGATACTACAATTCCATTACTAGATATCTTTCTAGAAGAACAAAAGTCATTTTACAACAAAGACATTTTCAGTAGAATGTTTACTGCAGCCCAATTCATAATTGTCAAGTTGTGGAAGCAGCTCAAATGCCCATCAACCCATAAATGGATTAACAAATTGTGGTATATATATACCATGAAATAATATTCAGTCATAGAAAAAGTTGGAGATTTTTCATCTTTTATGTTTACCTGGATGGAGTTGGAGGATATTCTTCTTAGTAAAGTATCTTAAGAATGGAAAAAAAAAGTATTCAATGTATTCAATACTATTATGAAATCAATATATAAACTCACTCTCTTATGAATGATAAAACACAAATATAGCCTAAGAAGGGGAAGGGGAGAGGAGGAAGAAAAGAGAGATAAGGGGAGGGTAATTGGTGGGAGGAGGGAGGGCATTTGGTAGGATCTAGTCTAATGTGCACAATGCAAGGGCATATTTCAGAATAACTAAGTAAATTATCAATGTCTTACCACAAAAAATAAGTGAGGTGATGGTTATGTTAATCAGTTTGATTTAAGCATTCCACACTGTATATCAAATCACCATATTGTACCCCTCAAGTGTATATACTTATGATTAAATTAAACTTAAATTTAAAAAAATGCAAACTCCCCCAAAATGCAAAAAAAAAAAAAAAAAAAAAGATTTTATGAAAAAATTATTTACACTACTATAAAAGATGTGGAAATATTGATGGAAATTTTGTCCAATGTGCAGGAGAAATGATCCTTTGGGTAAAAATTAGCCCCACAGCAAAAAATGACCATCTCATGATCCAGCCTGTTTAATGAGTATTTAAACTGTCAAAAGGCTAGGCCCACATTGAGGAAAGGCTGAGAAAGTCTGCATTTTCACTGTCCCAGGGTCACAGCTTAGTACCTGAGAAATGTCCATAGGTAAAGGAGCAAAGCAATCTTGGGACATCAGGGCCTGTCTTTTAGAGTGACAGGGACAGTCGAGCATTGTGTGATGTCTCACAGGGAACTGCTTTTGTTCTTTTATGCACGATACTGTGGTAAATCTTAGAGGCAACTCAGGGCCATTCTGAGGAATTATGCTCACTTGAGCAGTACCCCTATTGGTGTAAGACATCTGTTTACACTTGGTTTGTGTGTAGGGCTCACACAAGCACAAGCATGGGCCATCATGATGCCCCTGGGGCAGATCCTCAAGGGAAGATCTGGGCAGGGCAGGGCCCAGGGGAGGCTCTGGCAGGCAGCATCACCAAGTGTGACCACAGTCTTGAATTTCCTGAGTACTTTCATCCTCCACAAGGATTTGCATAAATGTCTCTACCACCAGCCCAGCCCTGTGATTGAGACTGATAAATGTGACCTTTTTTCAGGGTCTGAACATCCTCAGGAGGGTGAGAGGCAGCAGGATGGTGCTGTCCCAGCTCCTCGGGCTCCTGTTCCTCTGTATTCCAGGTGAGAGACTGTACAAGTGGACAGCATCCTCAGCTCTATGCCTGGAGCTTCCTGAGAAGAGTGGTGTTGGGAGGGAACAAGAAATAAATGCCACTGATAATTCAGACCTGGTTAGGGCTTGTCTTCCTCCTTGTGGGCACATTCTGGCTTTAATAGGCTCTCACAACATCTCTGAATCAACCCTATGTGCCTCTGGTTACAGGGTCCAGTGGCCAGATTGTGCTCACCCAGGCTGCAGCATTCCTGTCCACCTCCCCAGGAGAGAGAATCTCCATCAGCTGCAGGGCCAGTGAGAGCCTCCTCTACAAAGATGGGAAGCACTACCTGTCTTGGTATCAGCACAGACCTGGGAAGACCCCTCAGGCCCTCATTTACCATGCTTCCACACGGTTTGATGGGGTGTCTACCCGGTTCATTGGCAGTGGATCAGGGACGGAATTTAGTCTCACCATTGCAGACCCGGAGCCTGAGGATTTTGCAACCTATTTTTGTCTTCAAACCCTGAAGAGTCCTCCCACAGTGATTAAGTCCTTAACATAAACTCCTCCACCAGGAGAAGGCCACAGGCCCAGCTTCCTTATCAGCCCCTTGCTCAGCAGCTCCTCTGGCAGGGATAGCAGAACACAGTCAACACATGTGCATATGAAAATAGTTTAACTGCACCAGCCACAGGGTGCTTAGAGCCCTGTCTTGTCCCCTTGTTACCCCTCTGTGGTTTTAAATATTTTGCATAGAGGACACTTCAAAGACTTAGGAGCAACTAGAACACAAATGCAGGAGAAACAAGGACATATTTATTCTCTCTCTTCCCCATGACTCCCTCTCTGGAGTTTCCTCTGGACACTGGGGCAGCTTTATCCATCATTTTCAGTCACTCCCATTCTTCTGCTCCCAACCCCCTAACTTTGGGATGTAGGTCTCGGTCATTTGCAGCCACAGACCAGCCCTTTCCACCCAGATTCAATTTCATTTTCAACTGTCCTTTGTACCATCCCTCCAGCCCCCTGTGCACTAGGTTCCCTGATGCTCACTGTCTCATGTACCACAGAATTTCTTCTCCAGAGCTTTGTGTCCTGATGAGACCATTTGGAACCACAACTCAGCCATTGACTTAGGTAGGAGTGAAAAACTGCTAAGTGACTGGATTTTCAAGTCCCCACAGTAATACAGACTGTGTTTGTTCTTGTCATCTGGTGTTCTCAAGGGGCGCCTCTTAGTATAGACACAGTTTGGAGCAAGAGATACTGTTTATTACAGGAAAATCAAGAATTATGACTTGCACAAGAAAAGCTTATTTAAGAGGTTAACATACCAGAAGTGCATCACCCATGCATTAAGAGAGAAATAATGTCGATTCCTAAAATTTAGGACTTAAAATAAGAGTTTCTATGGTCCTATCTCTCTCAATTCTCTGTTTAAAAAATAATTTTCTTTTTGAATAGCCACATGTGACAAGTGATGCCTATATTGTATACCTTATCTCTAGTGCCTTGATCCCGTCTCTGAAATTTCTTGCCACCTTATTCTCTCACCAAAACCTGGCTTTCTGCTAGGGCTGCTGTTTCCTCTATGGCCCTCTGTTCTACTCTTTAGTATCAGAAATGACAGCAGGGCCATAAGTGTGTTCTCCTTGTTTCCCTCTGCCACTCTCTGGTAAAACTCCTCCATTTTGCCCTAAAAACCCTCAGCTTTGAATATCATGTCATTGAACAATGCCACCCATTATTACCCCTCTATACTGAAATCATCCTAGAAACTCCATAATATTCCAATAAAAGAAATAATTATGGAAAATTACTGAGATATAGCCATCTCCAGCAGGAATCAGGTCTCAAGAATTTTAGTAGGGGACTCACCCCCCCCCCACACTGTGAGTGTTAAAAACATAGTGTAGTTTAGGCCAAGCCTTCCAGAGGGCCTGTTTGACAGATTCCAGTTTCCTCAGACCCTCTTGTGATGACACACTGTAGCAGCCCATATAGCCTATGGCAAGGAGCAGTGAGAGTTATAAGAAATACCTGTATAGCTTGATAATGTAACACCTTGATGAAAAGGGTATGGGAGAGATTCAGCTCTCCTGATGAACATGAGAGCTTGCGAGATGAGAGTATCAGTGATTGGTGCTCTTAACACTATGGTGTTAAGAGTCACAGGAGTATTTCTATAATAGGCTGGAGGACAAGTCAGTTGGGAGCATGTGCATTCTATCATGAACCCACTCACTCTGACTCTGTCACTTCTCCTGTGTGCAGAATGCTTGTATAGTGTCTCTTTCTACACAAGACTGCTAAGATGTATTCTTCTTACTAAGACTGCCTTACTCCCTTGAATACTGTCTTTCTCTCTATATACCTTCTGCTAAAGCAAATTGCCCTCAGGCACCTGAGAGCAATTGTTTCTGAGCAAGATAGCCTAGTGGTCTGTGTCTGGAACCTAGATAAGCCATGGGGCAGAGACCTGGCCAGTTCCGGGGTCCAATAAGTGGCACCCCAGATGGAACACAATAAGTGGCATCCATGCAGGGACCCCAACAGGTGGTGTCAGAAGTGGGATAGTGAATGCCACTGACAAATGGTGTAGTCAGCAGGATCTGGTGGATTAGCCACTGAGATTTACTAGACATGGGCCAAAGGAAGAATAAGCTAAGAACAAACAAGAGAAAAAAAAAAGAGGAGGAAAACTAAGAGGGAAAAGAAATATATAAGAAAAAGACTGCCAACAAGACAGTCAACAACAGGCCTTCTTTATTTAGTTTTTTCCTTTCTCTCCCATGCTTTCTTTTTCCAAGTTCTAATCACCTTTTATGTAAAGTGGCTTGGGAAAAAAAGCTTTAGCCTCTTTGTGAAGCAGCTGGGGAAAAAAGCAGATAAAAGCATTCAGAGAGGAAAGAGAAAAGATACAACTAGGGCTAAGAAGAAACTTTAGTAAAAAAAAGGCTTTAGACGTGGGGGTGAGAGAAGCCTTTGGAAGTTGTAAATAGTGGAGAGAAGAGAAGTTCGGGAATAGGTTGCAAGAGTTTACCAAGTTAGGGAAAGGAACCTTTAATTGCCTTTCCCTATACCAACATCCACTCTCAACAGGAAGTAGCTTAGGAATGATTGACACCCCCTGTCCCTTTAAGGCAATAAAAGGTTCAATTTGAAAGGGAAAGATTGTACGAGGTAAAAGGCCGACAGAAAAAGCCAGAAGAGAAAAATCACGGCAACTAAGATAATCCTGTTAAAATATCAGATTGAACATCTAAAGATCAGAATAACATCATGGTGGCTGAGATAAAACAGATGAAAGATCAGATTGAACAGTTAGAAGACTGGATGATAATCTTACAGCTGAAGTCAGTAAATGCTATATTGACATAGCAACTCATGTTGGCCAGCTAGAAGATCAGTTGACAAATCCCCAGCTAAAATCAAATTCCATAATGCAGAAAACTAGGCCACATGAGAAAAGAATGTTGGAAAGGGAAAAAAACACCAATTGCCAAGGAAAAGAAACAAAGAGCATGTAAACCTCCAGGCCTATCCCCCAGGTGTAAAAAGGGCCTCCATTGGGCAAGAGAATGCTGCTCTCGGCTTGATAGGAATGGAACCTACCTACCTACCTTTATTGTAGGGCCAGAATCAGGACCCACTGGTACATACAGAAATGAAAACAATGCCCTTTCTGTGATTCTTTGGCAAAACAATATAATTCATTCAACTTTATGACAAGGGAGAATCCTCCTCACAGTGGGTTATGCCAGAGGAGAAATCCTGCCCACAGTGTGCTTGACCCTTGATGCCCCAGAGACAAATGTGGTGAAATTAAACCAACCAGGAGGAAAAATAGATTAATTTGTTTGTGGTGTATTTGGTTATCCTGGTCAGTGAGGGGTAGCCCACCTCTTGCTAGCATGTACTGGTAGGTGTGTCCTAACAGAAAGATAGGATGTGTCCAAAGGGGAAAAATTATACTCAGGGTAAAGTGAAGCCTTTGGAGAAAGGCTTTGAATCTTTGGAAAGATTGCAAGAGGGAGGAAACAAAGGGACTGCAAATTGGGTAAGCCACTATTGTGCTAGGGAACTCCATTAGACATAAGATCTGGATTCAACTAGCAAAGGAAAAATTCCTCTGGAAAAGTAGTGTCTTTGTTTGCTAGTTGCCAAAGGCAGAATTAGCAGCTTGCCAGCTACTAAATGTGGAAGCAGCAAAGGCCAGTGAAAGCAAGAACTTTGCTACCAAGGACTGTGATGGGCGGAGCCTCTGGAAAAGCAAAACCTCTGTTAGCAATGAGACTTTTGCTACCAAGAACTATGAGTAGCAGAGCCTCTGGAACAGCGAGAGTAAGAGCAAAGGAAAAGCTTCAGGCAAGGTAGCAGGGCCTCCATTCAAAGCAGAGGGGTCTTCTCTACCAAGGACCATGAGAAGCAAAGACACTGGAAAGGCAGACTTCTGTTCAAAGCAGTAGGAATTTTGCTACCACGAACTGCAAATAATGGAGCCTTTGGAACAGTGAGAGTAAGGTCCTTGCTTGCAAAGACTGCAAGGAAAGCGCTATCTTTTGTTAATCTGTTTATTACAAAGTTATGTAGTAAGGAAAAGCTTCCGGAGGGAAGCAGAACCTTTGTGTTATAAATTTTCTCAGTCAAAGATTCTCTTAATTTCAAAGATCTTTAAAGAAATTGGACATTGTAATTTTTGGAACAAAATGACAATGAAGACATGAATTATCAAAACCTGTGGGATACTGCAAAGGCAGTCGGAAGAGGGAAATTTATAGCATTGAAAGCCTTCATCAAGAAAACAGAGAGGAAGTCAACAACCTAATGAGTCATCTCAAGCAACTTGACAAGAAAGCACAAGCCAAACCCAGCAGAAGAGAAGAAATAACCAAATTAGAGCAGAATTAAATGAAATTGTAAACAATAGAATCATTTAGAAGATCAATGTGAGAAAAAAGTTAATTCTTTGAAAAGATTAAGAAAATTAATAAACTTTTGGCTAGTCTAAACAGAAACAGAAAACTAAAACCTCTAATAACGTCAATCAGAAACGATAAAGGAGAAATAACAACAGATATCACAAAGACTCAAAAAAAACCCACAATGATTACTACAAAAACTTTATTCTCAGAAATATGAAAATCTGGAGGAAATGGACTAATACCTGGAAGCATGCCACCTTTCTGGACTCAACCACAAAGATTTGGAAATTTTGAATAGACATATATCAAGCACTTAAATAGCATCAAATATACAAAATCTCCCAAAAAAGAAAAGTCTGGGACCAGATGGCTTCAAATCAGAATTCTACCAAACTTTCAAAGAGGAAATAGGACCTATATTATATAACCTTTTCCAAAACATAGAAAAATGAGGAATCTTCCCCCAACACATTCTATGATGCAAATATCACCTTAATCCCCAAACCAGGAAAGGACCCAACAAAGAAGGAAAACTATCACCAATATCATTAATGAATATCAATGCAAAAATATTCAATAAGATCCTAGCAAACAGAATTCAATGATACATCAGAAAAATGATATGCCATGATTAAGTTGGTTTTATCCCAGGGTTATGAGGTTGGTTCAACATATGTAAATCTATAAATATAATGCACCACATAAATGCAATAAAAAACAAAGACCATATGATTCTATCAACTGATGCATAAAAAGCTTTTGATAATATCTGACATCCTTTCATGATTAAAATATTTAAGAAAATAGGCTTAGATGGGACATTTCTTAAACTGATAGAGGCCATCTACAGCAAACCCACAGCCAATATCATATTGAATAGAGTAAAATTGAAAACATTGCCACTCAGATCTGGAACTAGACAGGCTGCCCATTATCACCACTGCTATTCAACATAGTAATAGAAGTACTAACCAGTGCAGTCAGGCAAGAGAAGGGGATAAAGGGTATTCTCTTTTTTTTGAGACAGAGTTTCACTCATTAACCCTCAGTAGAATGCTGCGGTGTCACAACTCACAGCAACCTCCAAGTCTTGGGCTTAGGTGATTCTGTTGCCTCAGCCTCCCAAGTAGCTGGGACTACAGGTACCCGTATAAAAGGTATTCAAATGGGCTCAGAGGAGGTCAAATTCTCACTCTCCAAGGATGACATGAATTAATACCTGGAAAACCCCAGGGACTCAACTACAAAGCTCTTAGAAGTGATCAAGGAATGTCACAATGTCTCAGGATAAAATATCAATACTTACAAATCAGTAGCTTTTATATATGCCAGCAATAGTCAAGCTGAAAATATAGTCAAGTTCTCTGTTCCTTTTACAGTAGTGCCAAGGAAGGTGAAATACCTGGGAATTTACCTAACAAAGGAAGTGAAAGATCTCTATAATGAGAACTATGAAACCCTGAGAAAAGAAATAGCTGAAGATGTTAACAAATGGAAAAACATACCATGCTCATGGCTGGGAAGAATCAACATTGTTAAAATGTCCATACTACCCAAAGCAATCTATAGATTTAATGCAATTCCTATCAAAGCACCAATGTCATACTTTAAATAACTTGAGCTGTAATTGGGTTGTAGCTTTCATATGAAAGCTATAAATTAGTTTCATAGTAGGGCCTAGTACATTGATACTTTTTCTTTCATTCTTGGGATACTTTGCTAAGAAGAATATTTTCCAGCTCCATCCATGCAATCATGAAACAGGTAAAGTCTCCATCTTTCATTAAGGCTGCATAATATTCCATAGTGTACATATACTACAACCCAATTACAGCACAAGAATATGGGGAAAGGGGCAAGGAGGGGAGAGGGGAGGATCAGCAGAGGGAGAGTAATTGGTGGGTCCACACTTACAGTGCATCTTAGAAGGGTACAGGTGACACTTACTAAATGTAGAATATAAATGTCTGTTCACAATAACTAAGAAAATGCCATGAAAGCTATGTCAACCAGTTTGATGAAAATATTTCAAACTGTATATAAAACCAGCACATTGTACCCCATGATTGCATTTATGTACACAACCATGATTCAATAAAAAAAAAGAAGATAATAAACATTTAAATGAAAAAAAAAAAAAGAACTTGAAAAAATAGTACTTCGTTTTATATGGAATCAGAAAAAACACCTCAAATAGAAATTACTTAGGAATAAACACAAATCAGGAGGTGTCATGTTATGAGACTTCAGATTATACAATAAATCTATAGTGATCAAAATAGCATGGTACTGGGCTCGGCGCCTGTGGCTCAACGGGCTAAGGCGCCAGCCATGTTCACCTGAGCTGGCGGGTTCGAATCCAGCCCCAGGGCCCGCCAAACAACAATGACGGCTGCAACCAAAAATGGCCAGGCGTTGTGGCGGGCGCCTGTAGTCCCAGCTACTTGGGAGGTGGAGGCAAGAGACTCGCTTGAGCCCAGGAATTGGAGGTTGCTGTGAGTTGTGATGCCATGGCTCTCTACCCAGGGTGACAGCTTGAGGCTCTGTCTCAAAAAAAAAAAAAAAAAATAGCATGGTACTGGCCCAAAAATAGAGATGTAAATATATGGAACAGAATAGAGAATCTAGAGATGAACCTAGCCACGTATTGTCATTTGATCTTTGATAAGCTTAACAAAAGCATACATTGGGAGAAAAAGTTCCCTATTTAACAAATGATGCTGGGAGAACTGGCTAGTGACCTGTAGAAGACTGAAACCAGACCCTCACCTTTCACCACTAACAAAAATTGATTCTCACTGGATAAAAGATT
The DNA here is from genome assembly GCA_963573935.1 of Arctocebus calabarensis. Classification (NCBI taxonomy): domain Eukaryota; kingdom Metazoa; phylum Chordata; class Mammalia; order Primates; family Lorisidae; genus Arctocebus; species Arctocebus calabarensis. The sequence continues at coordinate 9,509 of CAUYON010013557.1, forward strand.
TAAACTTAAGACATGAAACTATAAAAATACTAGAAGAGAATGCAGGGAATATGCTTGAAGATATTGGCCTGGGAAATATTTTATGAGGAGGACTACCCCCCATCCTCCCTGGCAATTGAAGCAACACCACAAATATATTACTGGGATCTGATCAAGCTAAAAAGCTTCCACACAGCCAAGGGCACTGTCAACAAAGCAAACAGCCTTAGAATGGGAGAAGATTTTTGCAGGTTATGTTTCCCACAAAAGTCTGATAATAAGAATCCATAGAAAACTCAAACTAATCAATAAGAAAAGAAAAAACAACCCCATTTTTTTGGTGGGCAAGAGACTTAAGCAAAAACTTTTCTGAGGATGACAGGCCATGGCCTACCAACCACGTGAGAAAATGCTCATCATTGTTAATAATCAGAGAAATAGAAATGAAAACCAATTTGAGATATCAACTAACTCCAGTGAGATTAGCTCACATCAGAAAACCCCCAAAACTGCAGATGTTGGCATGGATGTGGAGAGAAGAGAAAACTTCTACACTGTTTGTAGGATTGGAAACTAATACAGCCTTTTTGGAAAGAAGTATGGAGAATTCTGAAGGAAGTAGAAGTTGATCTACCATTTGATCCTGCAATATCATCATTAAATATCTACCCAGATGAATTAAAACCATTTTATAACAAAGACATTTGCACCAGAATGTTTATTGCAGCTCAATTCACAATAGCTAACTCATGGAAACAGACTAAATGCCCATAAACCCATGAATAGATAAACAAATTGTGGTATATGTATACCATGGAATACTATGTAGCCACAAAAAGATGGAGACTTTACATCTTTTATATTTACCTGGATGGAGCTGGAACATATTTTTCTTAGTAAAGTATCTCAAGTATGGAAAAAAAGTATCCAATGTACTGAATACTATTATGAAACCAATATATAAACTTTTACACATTTATATGAATGAGAGATAAAACACAAAGATAGTCTAGAAAGAAAGAGGGGAGTGGAGGTGGGGGAGTGCTGCATTATTTCGAATATTGTCTCTTCTTTTTTTATTGTTGGGGATTCATTGAGGGTACAAGAAACTGGGTTATACTGATTGCATTTGTTAAGTAAAGTCCCTCTTACAATTGTGTCTTGCTCCCAAAATGTGTGTCACACACCAATACCCCCCCTTCCCTTTCTCTGCTCTTCCTTTCTCCCATCAGTCACTCCTTCTTTCTCTTTCTGCTCTCCCCTTCCCCCACCTCCACCGTGTCATCAATTGTCATTAATTGTCCTCATGTCAAAACTGAGTACATAGGATTCATGCTTCTCCATTCTTGTGATGCTTTACTAAGAATAGTGTGTTCCACTTCTATTCAGGTTAAAGTTTCCATTTTTTTAATGGCTGAATAGTATTCCATGGTGTACAAGAATAATGTGTTCCACATTCCATTCAGGTTAAAGTTTCCATTTTTTTAAATGGCTGAATAGTATTCCATGGTGTACATTTACCACAGCTTGTTAATCCATTCCTGGGTTGGTGGGCATTTCAGCTGTTTCCACATTTTGGCGATTGTAAATTGAGCTGCAATAAACAGTCTAGTGCAAGTGTCCTTATGATAAAAGGATTATTTTCCTTCTGGGTAGATGCTCAGTAATGGGATTGCAGGATCAAATGGGAGGTCTAGTTTGAGTTCTTTGAGGGTTCTCCATACTTCCTTCCAAAAAGGTTGTATTAGTTTGCAGTCCCACCAACAATGTAAAAGTGTTCTCTTCTCTCCACATCCACGCCAGCATCTGCAGTTTTGAAATTCTGTGATGTGGGCCATTCTCACTGGGGTTAGATGATATCTCAGGGTGGTTTTGATTTGCATTTCTCTAATAATTAGGAATGATGAGCATTTTTTCATATGTTTGTTAGCCATTCATCTGTCTTCTTTAGAGAAGGTTCTATTCATGTCTCTTGCCCACTGATATTTAGGATTGTTGGCATTTTTCATGTGGATTAATTTGAGTTCTCTATAGATTCTAGTTATCAAGCTTTTGTCTGATTCAAAATATGCAAATATCCTTTTCCATTGTGTAGGTTGTCTATTTGCTTTGGTTGTCTCCTTAGGTGTACAGAAGCTTTGAATTTAATTAAGTCGCATTTGTTTATTTTTGTTGTTGTTGCAATTGCCACGGCAGTCTTCTTCATGAAGTCTTTCCCCAGACTGATATCTTACACTATTTTTCCTATACTTTGAGGATTTTTATTGTTTCGTGCCTTAAATTTAAGTCCTTTATCCATCTTGAATCAATTTTTGTGAGTGGAGAAAGGTGCAGGTCTAGTTTCAGTCTTTTACATGTGATATCCAGTTCTCCCAGCACCATTTATTGAATAGAGAGTCTTCCCCCAATGTATGTTCTTGTTTGGTTTATTAAAAATTAGGTGGCTGTAAGATGTTAGTTTTATTTCCTCATTTTCTATTTGATTCCAATGTCTATGTCTCTATTTTTGTATCAGTACCATGCTGTCTTGACCACTATGGCTTGGTAGTACAGCCTAAAATCTGGTATGCTAATGCCCCTGGCTTTGTTTTTATTACTAAGAATTGCCTTAGCTATTTGAGGTTTTTCTGGTTCCATACAAAATGCAGAATCATTTTTTTGAAGTCATGAAAATACTATGTTGGTATTTTAATAGGAATGGCATTGAATTAGTAGATTTCTTTGGGAAGTATAGATTTTTTAACAATGTTGATTTTTCCCAACCATGACCATGGTATGTTCTTCCATTTATTAATATCCTCTGCTAATTCCTTTCTTAGGGTTTCATAATTTTCTTTATAGAGGTTCTTCACCTCTTTTGTTAGGCATATTTCCTAGGTATTTCATTTTCTTCGAAGCTGTGGTAAAGGGAGTTATGTCCTTAATTAGCCTCTCATCTTGGCTGTTATTGGCATATACAAAGGCTATTGACTTGTGGATGTTGATTTTATATCCTGAGACATAACTTTATTTTTTGATGACTTCTAGTAGTCTTGGGGTTGAGTTTTTGGGGTTCTCTAAGCATAAGATCATATGGTCAGCAAAGAGGGAAAGTTTGACTTCCTCTGCTCCCATTTGGTTGCCCTTTATTTCCTTGTCTTGACTAATTGTATTGGCTAGAACTTCCAGCACTATGTTGAATAGTAATGGTGATAGAGGACAACCTTGTCTGGTTCCAGTTCTAAGTGGAAAAGCTGTTTTTTTGAAAAGGTCAATAAAATAGATAAACTTTGAGCTAACCTAACCAGAAATAAAGGGTAAAATAAAGAGTAAAATCTCTAATTTCTTCAGTCAGAAATGCAGAGATGAGATAACTACAGACTCCTCAGAAATTCAAAAAATCCTTAATGAATATCACAAAAAACTCTATTCTCAGAAGTATGAAAATCTGAAAGAAATAGACCAATACTTGGAAGCACTCCACTTTCCTAGACTTAGCCAGGAAGAAGTGGAAATGTTAAATAGGCCTATATCAAGTTCTGAAATAGCATCAACTATACAAAGTCTCCCCAAAAAGGGAAAAGTCCAGGACTAGATGATTTCACATCAGAATTCTACCAAACCTTTAAAGAGGAACTAGTACCTATATTACTTAACCTTTACCAAAACATAGAAAAAGATGGAATACTTCCCAACACATTCTATGAAGCAAATATCACCCTGATCCCCAAACCAGGAAAAGACCCAACAAGAAAAGAATGAATATTGATGCAAAAATATTCAATAAGAGCCTAGCAAACAGAATCCAGCAGTATATCAAACAAATTATACACCACGACCAAGTGGGTTTTACTCCAGGGTCTCAAGACTGGTTCAATATACATAAGTCTATAAATATAATACTCCAACTAAACAAAATAAAAAACAAAGATCATATGATTCTCTCAATTGATGCAGAAAAAGCTTTTTATAATATCCAGCATCCTTTCATGATCAGAACACTTAAGAAAATAGGTATAGAAGGGACATTTATTGAACTGATAGAGGCCATCCACAGCAAACCCATAGCCAATATTATATTTAATGGAGTAAAACTGAAAACATTTCTATTCAGATTAGGAACCAGGCAAGGTTACCCACTGTCTCCACTGCTTTTAAACATTGTAATGGAAGTCTTAGCCATTGCAATTAGGCAAGAGAAGTTGATCAAGGGTATTCATATAGGACCAGAGGATATCAAACTTTCATTCTTCTCAGATGATATGATTATATACCTGGAAAACCCCAGGGACTCAACTACAAAGCTCTTAGAAGTGATCAAGGTATACATCAGCGTCTCAGGCTACAAAATCAATACTCAAAACTCAGTAGCATTCATATATATCAACAATAGTCAAGCAGCAAAAACAGTCAAGGACTCTATTCCTTTTACAATAGTGCCAAAGGAAATGAAATATCTGGGAGTGTACCTAGCAGAGGATGTGAAAGATCTCTATAAAGAGAACTATGAAACTCAGAGAAAAAAAAATAGCTGAAGATGTTAACAAATGGAAAAACATAGCTCATGGCTCGGAAGAATCAACATTGTTAAAATGTCCATACTACCCAAAGCAATCTACAGATTGAATGCAATCCCTGTTAAAGCACCTCTGTCATACTTTAAAGATCTGGAAAAACCAGTACTTCATTTTATATGGAAATAGAGAATACCTCAAATAGCCAAGATATTACTCAGAAATAAAAACAAATCAGGTGGAATCATGCTACCAGTCTTCAGACTATACTATAAATCTATAGTGATCAAAACAGCATTGTACTGGTACGGAAATAGAGAGGTAGATATATGGAACAGAATTGAGAACCACGGGATGAATACAGACACTATCATTGGGTAAAGACTCCCTATTTAACAAATGGTGCTGGTGACTTGTAGAAGACTGAAACTGGACCCACACCTTTCATCATTGACAAAAATTGACTCTCACTGGATAAAAGACTTAAACTTAAGACATGAAACTATATGATTCTTGGAGAGAGTGCAGGGGAAACACTTGAAAAATTGGCCTGGGAGAAAACTTTATGAGGAGGACCCTCCGAACAATTGAAGCAATATCAAAAATACATTACTGGGATCTGATCAAACTAAAAGTCTTCTGTACTGCCAAGAACATGGTAAGTAAAGCAAGTAGACAGCCCTCAAAATGGGAGAAGATATTTGCAGGTTATGTCTCTGACAAAGGTTTGATAACCAGAATCCACAGAAAACTCAAACTCATTAATAGGAAAAGAACAAGTGATCCCATTTCATTTTGGGCAAGAGACTTGAACAGAAGCGTCTCTGAAGCAGACAGGAGCATGGCCTACAGACACATGAAAAAATGTTCATCTTCTTTAATCATCAGAGAAATGCAAATCAAAACCACTTTGAGATATCATCCAACTCCAGTAAGAGTAGCCCAAAACCCCAAAACTACAGATGTTGGCGTGGATATGGAGAAAAGGGAACACTTCTGCACTGATGGTGGGAATGCAAACTAATATGTTCCTTTTGGAAAGAAGTTTGGAGAACACTCAGGGATCTAAATATAGACCTGCTGTTTGATCCTGCTATTCCTCTACTAGGAATATATCCAAAAGATCAAAAATCAGTTTGCAGCAAAGATATTTGCACTAAATTATTCATGGCAGCCCAATTTATAATTGCCAAGTCATGGAAGAAGCCCAAGTGTCCATTGTCTCATGAATGGATTAATAAATTGTGGTACATGTACACCATAGAATACTTTGAAGCCTTAAAAAAAGATGGAGACTTTACCTGTTCTCTATTTACATGGATGGAGCTGGAACATATTCTTCTTAGTAAAGTATCTCAAGAATGGAAGAAAAAGATTCAATATATTCAGTACTTTTATTAAACCAATTTATATTTACTCACACTTTCTTATGAAGGATAGATCACAACTATAGCCCAGGATGAAGAAGAGAAATAGAGGGGGAAGGGAGGGGAGAGGGAAGGTTTGATAGAGGGAGGGTAAAAGGTAGGACCACACCTGTGGAGCATATTGCAAGGGTACAAGTCAAATCTATCAAGTATAGAACATAAATATCTTAACACAATAATTAAGTAAATGAGGCAAAAGCTATATTAATTAATTAATGTAAACTCTCCAAACTGCATAAAAAATCAATACATTGTACCCCACAAATTCATAATTGTATTCATAATCTACATGTATATGACTTAATAAAAGGAAAAATAAAAATAACAAAAGCCATGTTTCTCTTGATTATCTAATGGAGTGGACACCCTGGAACAAACCTCCTACATTGCACCCAGTCTGCCTCAGTTGCCTTCCCCCCCCAAAAAAAGGCCACAGATGCTCAGTATGATTTGCAACCAGCAGGCACCTGGGCAGTCTGAGTGCCCTCAGCTGCCCAAGCTGGACTCCTGCAATCTTCCCCACAATGTCCTTCCTGCCAGCAGGTTGGTGCTGCCTGTGTATGAGACTACTGTGTCAGCGAACACTGAGGCCTGGAGTGATGTGAGGGGGCGAGATGGGCAGGGAACTGTGTTCTCTCCCTGGGGCTGGAAATGCCGGGCTCTGAGATGGTACTAGAGGGAGCTGTGTCCATGTGTGAGGCAGGAATCAAGTGTTCCTGTTTTACTCAACCAAGAGTGGGACCAGTGTTTGCAAAGAAACAACAAAAAAACCCAACCTACTACAAAATCTTTAATCCCCAAATCTCTAATCCCAAACTAATCTCTATCAGTTAGAAACAAAACCTATATATATTTAACTTACTGAATTAGAAGAATAAGAGCATTAGAATGTTTCTAATTCAGCTGACCTGCCTTTTGTTAGGCTTCCTGGAAACTTACAGAGGATTACTGACAAAGGGACTAGGGAGACACGAGAAGAGCATCCCTAGAGATGGTAGTGAGAAGACCTCAGACTTCTGCCGTCTACCGCCAGAGGCTGGCGGTGAGGGCAGGGAAGGCACCGTGCCCTGGCAACAACTGTGCTTGGGCCTACGGCAACTGGCAGCAGTGCCATCTGGGGACAAGGGAGCAGCAGACCTGCCTGGTCTGGTGACCCCATGTCACACAGAAAGTGTCTGTGCAGAATCATGAGTGCTCTTCCTTTCATGTGCTCATTTTTTCCTGAAATTTCTGGGAGGATTTCTGTACATTATGAGATTTTAAGTTTTGTTTAAAACAAATTATTCTCTGTTTCTGTGATTTTAAAGTGACAGTATTTCCATGTACCTATAGTAGCATTGAGCAGATTTTCAGTGAGTAAGTAGACTTCACATTTTACTAACTGATGTTACCCAATATTAGCAACTAATCATTTGTGCTATTTTAAGTTAAGTCTAAGTTAATTCAAATGAAATAAAATAGGAGAGTGACATCAGTAAAAATCGAGACATACGAACTTCCAAAATTTCCCCCCTTCCTGAAAGCAAGGAGAACACAGGCAAAAATGGTCTAAATCAACTTTTTCAGAACTTTGGAAATTAACCAACAGTTTACAGGAACTTAGCAGTGTTTTCTCAAGAAGAAAGGATAAATTCCCATAAGAACAGTGAGATTTATGATGTTCTAGCCTGCCTTATTGCTATACCCACCCCAAGCCCCAGGCTCCATGGTCGTCTTGAAGGCACACGGCCTCCAATTACAGTGAAACCTGTGGCCTGGCAGCTCTTGGGGAGGGGAGAGCAGTGTTGAGCTCCTTCAAAGCTCATTTCCAGAGAATTGTCAATATCTGACTTGTCTTCTGGTCCCCTGGAGGATCTCATTCTCAAGGTGTCTTTATTTGACCTTAGAGATTTCAAGTATAACAGATTTTTCTCCAGTGGTGTTTGTCAAAAATGAGAGAGAGAGAGAGAGAGAGAGAGAGAGAGAGAGAGACTGAGAGGCAATTGTACATCTCAGCTGCCTGAAGTTCTGGATAACAATTGGACCTGATCAAAGAGCTACAAGGGAAATCTGGGAAGGAGTTGCTCATGGGGCTTTAAAAAGCTCAGTAATACTCCTGGGGTTCCTGAGGCCGTGTTCATGTCCTAAGTAGGGCTCATTCTCAGAAAAGACTTGATAACCCCATGACTCTCACCTTTTAAAGGAAGAAGAATATTTTACCAAATAGACAATATTAACAAAGACATTGAAATTATAAAAAAGGAACAAATAGAAATTCTGGATTAGAAAACAAAAATAAAGGACACATCTGTAACTCTCAAACAAAATCAACTATGGAACCAGAATGTATCTACCCCCATAATAATCTGAACTTTTTTAAAAATGCAGCTAGATAGAAGGAAGTTCTACTGTTTATTAGCACCGTGAGGTGACTAGTTATTGTCTAGTTTAAAATAGATAGGAGAGAAGATTTGGAATGTTTTCAACTCAAAGATGTAATAAATGTTTGAGGTGATGGATATCTCAATCAACCCAATGTGATCATCACACATAGTATGCATGCAATGTACCCCATAAACATGCATAATTATCATGTATCAATAAAAATAATCAAATATTTTTCTAAAAAAGAAAACTAAGTTGAAACATTCATAGAAAGTTTAAAGAGACTATTTGAGTTAACAGAGGGAAGAATTAGTGAACTTAGAGATAGATCAATTGTTATTATCCACTCTGAGAAGCCAAAAAAAAAAAAGGATGAAGAAAAATGAGCAAAGCCTAAGAGATCTGTTGGACACCATCAAGTATACCCATGTGAACACAGTACAAGTCATGGAATGGAGGGCGGAGAGATAGTTGAGCAGGGCGGTCCCTGTGGCTCAAAGGAGTAAGGTGCTGGCCCCATATGCTAGAGGTGGCAGGTTCAAACCCAGCCCCGGCCAAGACTACAAAAAAAAAAAAAAAAAAGCTAGTTGAGCAAATAATGACCCCAAACTTCCCAATTTTGGTGAAAATCATTAATTAAAAATGACTCTTCATGCTTAAGAAATAATAAGACTAAGAGCTGAGTTTTCATCAGGCCAGAAAAGAGAGTGATGACAGAGTTTAAGTGCCTAAAGAAAAATCTTGTCAACCAAGAATTTTATTAGGTCACCAAATATGAAATGACTGATTTTGAATCAAAAGTTTAGTGTATTATATCTCAGACAAGAAGTGGTACAATTAACCAAAGTATACACCTACTGATCAACGGCAGTTTTCGTTAAGCATCTTAATGGTAGCTTGTTTATGCACCATCATGGCAGCCTAGAGGGCGAGTGGAAATGAAATCATAAAGGTGTTTTCCATGTTTTTTTTTTTTAAGTTAAGTTTATTTATTTTTATTTATTCATTTTT
>CAUYON010013558.1:0-11569 GCA_963573935.1 Arctocebus calabarensis
CTTCTGGAAATTTCCCTAAAGATACACCAGAAATGATCCTTTGCCATTTACTGGGTATTACTTAACCCAGTCAAACTGATAATCAAGATTGTATCAAGTATACTCTGATTATAATTATATTAAGGAAAAGAAAATAACAGCGTTAAGAAGAGGGTAAGGGTGGGGAAAGGAAGAGCAGAGAGAGGGAAGGAGTAAGGGGGGTGGGGTCTTGGGGTCTTGGTGTGTGCCACACCTTTTGGGGGCAAAACACGATTGTAAGAGAGTCTTTTCCTAACAAATGCAACCAGTGTAATATGGTTTCTCTTCAATGAATCCCCAACAATAAAAAAAAAATAATAAATAAAAAAACCTCAAAAAAAAATCAATTCTTTTAATTTTAAAAAAAAAAAAGAAGAGGGTAAGAAAGGCCATAGGTCTCAAGAAATGGGTGATGTATTTTTTCCAAATCTGACTAACTGAAACAGTTTGCAAGCCTAGCAAAACATTAGGATACATGTACACATACATACACACACACACACACACACATATATGCATGTATACATATCTTGATTAACAATGCTTTTAAGAATTTTGTCATATTTTCCACAAAATTATTCGTACTGAATCTTAGTAATTATTTGTTTATATGACAACGATGGAAAACTAAATAGACATTTAAAGTTTATTAATTTACTAGAAACTGTCAATATAAAATTTTTCATCTCTTTGCAGTAATATTGCTTTGATATGTTATCAAAGGTATCTGTAAGTGAAATGCTCTTTTTCCTAAAACTGTTTACCACTAACCTTCATCCTGAGCAAAATCATAAACATATCTGCCCTAAATAAACTGGATTCTTTTATTCTTTTGTTCCTCTATAATACTTTTTTGCCTGCTTAGATCACCAGATCACTAAATTACTTTCGTTTCTCTAGATAGCCAAGTCATTCAAAGTCCTATAATTATTTTCCAATAAATATCTACTGAGAAGTAAGCCTCAGACACTGTTCGACTATGTTATAAATATCTACTTAGAAGTAAGCCTCAGACACTGTTAGACTATGTTAGGGGGAGGAAAGATAAACTAGAGTCTTCTAAACTGGACTTTCATGTCCATGTGGAAGTGAACCTGAAGTACCTTTACTCTCCTCCCTAAATATTCTAAATCACATTGATCCTGCCCTTTGTAGGAATCCTATAGCTTGTAAAATTATACCAGATAATATATAAGAAAGTATACATTGATTTGTTCTCCCTTTATTTTGCATGCCATAGCATGTCTCTGTAGTTAGGTTTCTTGAGAACAGGGAATGAAACAACATTTTCTTTTATATTCCCTACAGTGCATATCTCAATGTAAATAGCACATACTTTATAAATAGTTCTTTGGCAAGTTGGTGATTGATCAAGGGCTTCTTGATTAAAGCAACAGTTTAAGCTGCTTACTTTATCATCCAAGAGCATCAGACATAGCCATAAGAAAACAAAGGGCCCAGATCACTCTTGTGATTGCCTCGCAGTGAATAAAGTGGTTAGCTCCAATTCAGCATCCTCAGCAATCCTTGGGTATTCATTTTACATATCATATCCACAGGGCTTTAAGTGTTATTTCCTGAGCAAGAAAAGTCAATACTTCAGAAATAAAAATTCACCATAGAATTCAAAAATCCGTTCTCATAATCTTCAGGGACTTGTCCTGCAATTTTTACATGCATAAGACACATTAAAATCATTCGGAAGTTACACATAAAAGTGACAAATTGCATCATTGAGCTGCATAACTTTAGGCTTAAAGCCAAACCTAATTACAAAGTGCTGGGAGGAGTGAAATATCATGAAAAACACGTAACAATATTTCATGTTTTCCTCTTTGTAAAGATTTCCAGTATGAAATTAATAAAATAACTATTATTTTATTTATAGAAAATATCATATTCTGTGAAATTAAAATATAATTGACAAGTCTGAGTATACTGGCTCATGCCTAGAATCTGAGCACTTTAGGAGGCTGAGGCACAAATGTGGCTTGAGGCCAGGAGTTCAAGATCAACCTTTGCAACATAGTGAGATCTCTTCACTATAAAACATTTTAAAAAAGAAGAAAATAGACTAGCATGGTGGCATAGATCTATAGTTCCAGCTAGTTGGGAAGCTGAGGCAGAAGGACTGCTTGAGCCCACAGGTTCTACATTATAACTCTGATCATCCCACTGCACTCCAACATAGGTGAGAGAGTGAGACCAAGTCTCTTACAAAATAATTTTAAAAGTCTGAAAAATATGTTTTATACATACTTTGCAATCTAAACTTCAGCCTACACAGGTGCATCCATAACTGCCTGGCATGTAATGAATTACTGATGCAAAGTCAATTATTATTGCTTATTCCTCTTCTTTAAAACATTGAGGGGCTAAAAAAAAAAAGAAGAAGAAAGAAAGAAAACTGTGAGGAATAACGAACAAAATGCTCAATTGCTAAAATTTGCTATTTTGAATAAAAAAGGCATTAGTATTTGTTAACCAGAAAATAATGATCAGAAATTCAATTCTCTCTCCTAATACTCCTTGAATGACTTGATCACACTTTTCTCCTAAAAACAATTTCTTTACTTGGGTTGTAGGACAAACCGTCTGGAATTCCTTCTACATCACTGGCTTTTTCAACTTGATCTCTTTCTGTAGTGTCTCTTCCTAAGTAATATCTAATTAATATTAGAACACAGAATATACCCTGTTCTTTATTTGTTATCTCATCCAGTTTCACAGCTTTAAATAACATCTGTTAATTGATGACTTACAATTTTTATCTGTAGCCATCCCGTCTCAATTGTGCCCAACTTAGTTATTTAGTTAGCATTTCAAAATCAGTGTGTCTCAAATTTTATCAGTATCTCTAAAATCTAACCCCCAATCCCAGACAGTCTTTTGGTTGGTCCAGCCAAAAATCTTGATATGATTTTTGATTCGTTTTTCTTTCCTATTTCTCATCAAATTGATTGATTGAGTGTATATCATAACACAACTGAAAATATTATAATATATCCCAAATCTTAATATTTCTCATCAGCACTACTGCACCTGACTTCATGCAATCCACCATTTTCCCATGGCTGGGTTAGTCTTCATAGTGGCTTTAAAGTCCCGCACAATACGAACTCACCACCACTCTCACTTATTTACTATTACATAGTATGCCCTGGTCCACTCACATTGAACTCTTTGCTATTTCTTCAGAAACACCAGGTGTGTTCCCCAATCAGAACTTTTGTCACCTGTTAATTTTCTGCTGCAAACCACTTTATTGTCAAAAATACACGTCAACTCTTCCTTCTTCAGGTATTTCCTCAAAAGGTATTTTTTGGGGTACAGGATCTTTGAAATCCCTATGTCATATTTCAGTTCCCCGTCTGACACTCCCCAGCCCTCCCAGGAGGATTATTTAAAATTCCCACCTGCATGTGCCTATGATATTTGTTTTTGCCCTCTCTTCTGTGAGACATGATTAGCTCATTCTCTTTCCTGGGATTCTTATACATCTTCCAGGAAATAATTCTTGTTTTGCCTATGTACTTTATCTGCTTCCCACAAAATTTCATATGTGGAATTTTATTATTCCATATGAATTATTTTCTAAATCCATTTGTCATTTCATTTTTGACCATGTTTTAAGTATTATTAACCATATTTATGCAAATTCAACACAGCATCTTCAGTTTGGTCACATGCTAACGTGGAACAGTGAAGTATTCAGTATGGATTTGCCATATATTTCTAAAGTGCATTCTCTATCACGGGGGACAGGTGGTAGCTAGAACTTTATCTCTTTAAGAACAGATAGCTGCATTTTGTGATGAAAAAGCTTGCAATGCAAACTACTAATAGGTGATCTCTATATGAAAGCAGTGTGTCTGTGTGGGATGTCAACTCAATATTCTTGAGTATTCCTTGGCAAGGTGAAACTAAGTCTACATATGCATATGATGTGTGGCAATAAATCCAAGCATTTCGAGAAAAAGCTATCTGTTCTCAAAACACTACTTCTTCAAAAGGATTTTCAGATTAACATTTTTCCCAGCTAAGCAAAAGTCTTTTATGAGCTAATGATACCTGAGAACCCTCTGAAGAACACCTTTCCATGATAGACCTATTAACTAGAGAGTACAATGAAGTGTTCGCTGACTTTGAGAATCAAGACATCACACTAAAATCAGCAGTTCAGCCTTACCTAGTGGATATCACAAGGCACCTAAAGAACCACAGACGGAATTCATTAAACTCTCAGTATATGACATTCTTAAAGTCGTTGTTTGATGCAATGAAAGATCTGATTGAAAAATGGAAAAATGCAATCAAATACCCATGCCTTAAGCAACATACCTGAAAAATGCTTCCTTGTTTTTCAATCACTTTTGGCTGCAAATGTAAGATGCCCGTACGGTCAAAAATGACTGATACCCATTATAGAGGATCAACTGAAACGCCGGAGCTCCACATTGTAAGCAAGTATTTGAATGCTTTCCAACATAAAGCAGACAAAACAAAGCATTAGAAGGTTAGTTAACTTTAAAATTAATTAACAGTTTTCATTTTTTTAAATTATGTAGTACATAGTAATTTTAACAAAATCATTACTTTTTTTGTATATCTAATTAAAGATTCTTGAATGTGGCCTTATTTGATTACAGCCAAACTAACGTGGCCTTCCAACATGAAAAAGGTTCACTATCTCTGCTCTATCCTGTCTATAATGCATACAACATTTTTCAGAAATTTTTTCACTGAGCTCAAATGACCAAAAGAACACATTTGTTTCTAAAGACCCAATAATATCATATTTTGGTGTTAGTTGGTGTGTAAATAAAATAATTACATATTTTAATACAAAAGGTATTGAGTCATTTTATTATTTGTCATTACTGATTTACATATCAGTTTTGTCTACAATAGTCCATAAAGGCCTAAAGAAAGAAATGAGATCAATACCGTGATTTGACGTTAAGGCATTATACTTATTGTTAACGGATAGCTTATAACTTTTAGTTTTGGTTTACTATTGTGAAAAATTAGTCTATGATAGTTAAAGAAAGAAGGGGTGTCAGAAAATAAAAGCACACATAATGCTATTGTCCCTTTCTTTTAGATTTTGGAAACTCAGGAGGAAAATTTTTCTCTGCTGTTCGTTTTTTTTTAGAGGAGGTGGAGGGAAGGGGAAAGGGGAGGATGGGTGGAGGGAGGGTAATTGGTGGGACCACACCTATTTTACAAGGGTGCATGTTAAATCTACTAAGTGTAGAGTATAAATGTCTTAACACAATAACTAAGAAAATGCCATGAAGGCTATATTAACCAGTTTGATGAAAATATTTCAAATTGTATATAAAACAGCACATTGTACCCCATAATTGCATTAATGTACATAGCTATGATTTAATGAAAAAAAGTAGGAAAGAAAAAAGAAAAAAAAAGGTGTTTTGTTCTTTGGTAATAACTTGTTTTTTGTAAATTGGGAAAATCAGTAGACTGAAAATCATAACTGTAGATTATAATAATCTTGGCTCATTTCTGCTTCACTCTGAGACCCTGGGGAAATCTTTTGCATTTGTTTCTTTAGTATAAAAAAATTAAAAATGTAAGTTTTAGTTTATGTCAATGCCTTTCTAATATTTTTTACTGTAATTGAATGTAAGAACATATTTTATCTTTCACCTTGGAATTTTTGTATTTATGAATTTATGACATATTTATTATTAAGGTATTTTACCAAAATATACTGTTATCACATATAATTCTCTCTGGTGTATTTCTCATTTGTATATTTTTTAAGTGCTAGTTGGAACCTACAAAAATACATGACATAGCTTCTTATTGGAGGATCTATCCAACACTGCTAAAGGAGTGTTAAAATCTCCAACTACTATGGAGCTGGAAGAAATCAAGTTATTCATGTCTATTAGAGTTGCGTGGAGGGAGGGTAATTAGTGGGAACACACCTACGGTGCATCTTACCAGGGTACTGGTGAAACTTATTAAAGGTAGAGTATCAATGTCTTTATATAGTGATCAAGAAAGTGCCATGAAGGCTATCTGTAACAGTACGATCCAAATATTTCTGAATGTATATGAAGCACATTGTGCCCTATGATTGCACCAATGTACACAATTATGATTCAATAAAATTATAAAAAAAATACATGACATAGGGCGGCGCCTGTGGCTCAAAGGAGTAGGGCGCCAGCCCCATATGCCAGAGGTGGTGGGTTCAAACCCAGCCCTGGCCAAAAACTGCAAAAAAAAAAAAAAAAAAAAAAATACATGACATATTAACTATTCCGTATTTATACAGTGAATCACCTCATAAGCATATTTCAGTCAATATCAGACAACATATAAAATGTTGGTCTCATAAGAATATAATGAAGATGAAACAATTTCTCTCACTTTGTGTTGTCATAGATTTGGTAAGTTCCTTGTTCAATGTGTTACATTTTCCACATTTACAATGGCAGATACTCACTATGTTTTATAATTGTCTATAGCATCCAGTTCTTGGGTAACATGCTATACAGGTTTATAGCTGAGGGTAAATGGCTATCTAGTCTCCATGAGTAGTGTATTATACCAGCAGGTTGTGTACATACATTTTATGATGTTTGTTCAGTAATGAAATTGCCCCAGGATGAATTCTTTAAATGATGCATGATAATAATTTGAAATATATTACACCACATGATATCCATATTTTCTAACAATACTAAGATTTGATAAGTCTTAGTGTGCATATTTTATTATACCTTAGCTCCATGCATTGATTACAGCTAAATTCATAAACACGTTATTAACTGTATCCCATAGAGACTGTACTGTAGCACATTCACAAAAAGGATTTTCAATTAAGAAGATTTCTTTAGAAATGAGTGATATGTATGGGTGTTATTAAAAATAATATACAATGAAACATTATCCCTAGTGAAGATATAATGTATGTCTTATTCCCTTTAAATATTTAGTCTGCTTGAGAAACTATTATAAATATAAATTATGCAAAGATGAACTTTAGTTTATAGCCTGCCCAAATTAACTTAAATCTTTAGGGAACAAAGTGATTAAATTTTATTTTATTTTTGGAGTTTGGAGATAATGTTGATTCAGTTTGGCTCTTTATTTTATGAAGAATTCCCCAGGAGGTACTGGGGCAAGATGGCAGAACAGAAACCTCTATTGATCTTCTTTTGACATGAACAGTAAATTCAATATCTATCCATGCAAGAAAGCACCTTCTAAAGACTGCAGGTCAGATGACTGATCATGGTACCTGGCATTAACATTACGTTATGAGGAAATAATGAGGGCAAAAACAATGATCTTGCATTGCCTATGCACCATTCTCCCATCTCCCGGCAGTGTGGCAGAGGTCTGCCAAGTGAAGAGACAGATCTTTGTTCTTGAAGAAGGGGGAGTTATTGAGGGAATTTGCACTGGAACTCAGAGTCACCCCATTATAGTACACAGCGCAGGGCAGAATTCTGCTGGCACCCACAGAGGATGCATTTAGAACAGAGGGACAGCCTCAGTCTGGGAACCAGAGTTTGGCTAGCTGCACCAACTCCTGACAAAAAGGCCTGGGGCCTGGATTAAATTTGCAAAGCAGCCAGACCACAAGACTGGTCCTTGGGCTATTCCCATCGCTGTGGTTGAACCATGAGAATAGGCCAAACTATGGGATAGACTTGGGGTTTGCACATGCAAAGTGAGGCTCCATTGACAGCATAAAGTCAAGGTCTGTTACTCCTACCCCAACTGCAAGCAGTGTGGCTCAGGGACAGGAAGAATTGAAGAATTAACATAGGTTGACCTCTGCTGTCACATTATCTTATACTTCTTGACATCTCTATGTAACAATTTTACTACAGTTGGGAATTTACAATTTAAATTCGGGTGGGGAAAGGAAGAGCAGAGAGAGGGAAGGAGTGAGGGGGGTGGGGTCTTGGGGTCTTGGTGTGTGCCACACCTTTGGGGGGCAAAACACGATTGTAAGAGGGACTTTACCCAACAAATTCAACCAGTGTAACATGGTTTCTTGTACCCTCAATGAATCCCCAACAATAAATAAATAAATAAATAAATAAATAAATAAATAAATAAATTTCTTACAAAAGGAATTTACAATTCCTTTCTCCAATTTTACTTGGGGAAAGGAAAGGGAAAAGTTCAGAAGACTTCATTATGTACCTTCAACCACCGGCATATAAAGCACCAAACAGACTCTTGAAGCCCTTGATTCCAGGACTTAGTTCCGGGCTGGCATTTCTAGACCTGATCTGGCTCAGAAGACTTGCTGCCCCAAGGGGAAGGATCTAATTTTTGCTGGATTCACCACCTGATGTCTAAAGAGCACTCAGGCTTTGGATAAAACAGATACCAGATTTGTAGTAAAATTGTTACATAGAGATGTCTAGAAGTATAAGATAATGTAGCAGCAGAGGTCAACCTATGTTAATTCTTCAAACCCTGGTATTTAGATATGTTTTATATCATACTTTAAAAAATCATATTTATTTCATCAAGTTTGTAATTTGATAATGAATTTTAAAAATTAAATCAGAATAAAATATTTTTTCTCAGACTTTTTTTTTTAAATCATGGTTGTGTATATAAATGCAATCATGGGGTACAATGTGCTGAGTTTATATACAATTTGAAATATTTTCATCGAACTGGTTGACATAGCTTTCATGGTATTTTCTTAGTTATTGTGTACAGACATTTATACTCTACATTTAGTAAGTTTCACCTGTACCCTTCTATGATGCACTGTAAGTATGGACCCATCAATTACTCTCCCTCCACCCATCCTCCCCCCTCCTCTACCCTCTCTTGCCCCTCTCCCAAATTCTTGTGCTGTAATTGGGTTCTAGCTTTCACATGAGAGCAATAAATTAGATTCATAGCAGGGCTGAGTACATTGGATACTTTTTCTTCCATTCTTGGGATACTTTGCTAGAAGAATTTTCCAGCTCCATCCATGTAAAAATGTAAACATCAAAGAGGTATATACACCATCTTTCTTTTTTTTTTTTTTCATTATGTACATTACTGCAATTGTGGGGTACAATGTGCTGGCTTCTTATACAGTCTGAAACATTTTCATCAAAGTGTTTAACATAACCTTCATGGCACTTTCCTAGTTATTGTATGAAGACATTTGTATCCTGCATTTAGTAAGTTTCACCTGTACCCTTATAAGATGCACCTAGATGTGACCCCATCAATTTCCCTCCCTGCACCCATCCCCTCCCTACCCCTCCCCTCCCATGCCCCTTTCCCCATATTCATGTGCTGTAATTGGGTTTTATCCTTCATATGAAAGCTATAAATTAAATTCATAGCAGGGCTGAGTACATTGGATAATTTTTCTTCCATTCTTGAGATACTTTGCTAAGAAGAATATGTTCTAGCTCCATCCATGTAAACATGAAAGAGGTAAAGTCTCCATCTTACTATTTTTTATTTTTTTACAAGTGAACAATTTATTAAGAATTAAACAAAGGTATAATGTGATGCAGTTACAAGTAAGATACTCAAGATAAGTATAATAGTACTACACACACAAAAACTTAAATTTCACCTCAAAAAAAAAAATCACAAGACAAAAGAGAAAGTAATTTCACTGTTATAAAATAAGATATTTCATGCAAAGTATTAACTGCCCCCTCAAAGCCCAACCTCCCAACAAACAAAAAGCTATCTGGGAATACTGTTATGCTAACATATTAACCACACTATAATCATTCATAGGAAAACAGTAATTAAGCAATGAATTAAATTAAATAACAAAGTTCAAACTATCATAAACTCATAGACCACAATGATTTTACAAAACAAGCAATTCCAGAAATCTTATAAACAGTAAAAAAAGAAGAAATATTTCAATATCATTCTACTTGATCTGGATACACCTGATATTGAAATTGGAGAAAATATATTGTTATAAAGGGAAATTTCAAACGTTTCACTTATAGATGAGGATGCAATATCCTAAATAACATACTGACAAGTTGAATTAAAAAAATTAATGTTTAAGTAATGTATTTTGGTCAAAATTGAATCCAACTTATATGAAAGTTAGACACTATTTTCTTTTCTTTTTTTTGGTTTTCTTTCCCTCGCCCCCTCCCTCCTTCTCTGTCTGCTCTCTCCTTCCCTCATGCCCCACTGTGTCATTGATTGTCATTAATTGTCCTCAAATCAAAGTTGAATACATAGGATTCATACTTCTCCATTCCTGTGATGTTTCACTAAGAATAATATGTTCCACCTCCATCCAAGTTGCTACAAATGCTGCAAAGTCTCCATTATTTTTGAAGGCTGAGTAATATTCCATTATATACATATACCATAGCTTACCAATCCAGTCCTGGGTTGAAGGACACTTTTACTGTTTCCACGCTTTAGCAATTGTAAATTGGGCAGCAATAAACAGCCTAGTACAAATATCCTTATAATAAAAGTTTTTTTGTTTTTTCGTCTGGATAGATGCCCAGCAATGAGCTTGCAGGATCCAAAGGAAGGTCTAAATTGAAGCCCACTTCACCATAGCCTCAATGAAAATGAAATACTTAGGAATATACCTGATAAAAGAGGTTTCTTTCTCTATAAAGAAAATTATGAAAACTTAAGAAAGGAGATAGTAGAGGACTTTAATAAATGGAGGAACATACCATGCTTATGGCTGGGAAGAATCAACACTGTAAAAATTTCTATAATTCCCAGAGCAATTTACCGATTCAATGCCATCCCTATTAAAATATCAACATCCTACTTTCAAGACCTGAAAAAAATGATTCTGCACTTTGTATGGAACCAGAAAAAAAATCAGTAGAGCTAAGGCAGTTCTTAGTAATAAAAACAAAGCCGGGGGTATCACCACACCAGATTTTAAGCTGTACTATAACTCCATAGTTGTCAAGACAGCATGGTACTGGCACGAAAATAGAGACATAGATACTTGGATCATATAAAAAACCTGGAAATGAAACCAACAACTTACAGCTATCTAATCTTCGATAAACCAAACAAGAATGTTCACTGGGGGAAAGACTCCCTATTCAATAAATGGTGCTGGGAGAATTGGATATCCATATATAAAAGACTGAAACTGGATGTGCACCTTTCTCCACTCACAAAGATTGATTTGAGATGGATAAAGAATTTAAATTTAACGCATGAGACGATAAAAATGCTCAAAGAAAGAATTGGAAAAACACTGGAAAATATTGGCCTGGGGAAAGTCTTTATGAGGAAGACTGCCACGGCAATAGCAACAACTGCAACAAGAAACAAATGGGACTTAATTAAACTGAAAAGCTTCTGCACAGCCAAGGAGACAACAACCAAAGCAAATAGACAACCTACCCAATGGGAAAGGTTATTTTCACATTTTGAATCTGACAAAAGTTTAATATCCAGGATCTATATAGAACTTCAATTAATCTACAAGTAAATATATATGAGAAATCCTAAAGTTATTTTAGACAAAATACAATGTAAAAGTGGTGATTAAAAATCACATAAGATATATTTCTGTTGT
>CAUYON010013559.1:0-42650 GCA_963573935.1 Arctocebus calabarensis
TCAAACAGTAAATACTATTCCAGGTTTCTCTGCTGATCTGTCTTCTGAGGTGGCAATTTGTTCCTTTGTACTTATGTACAATGGGAAAGGAAGAGGGATGGTTAAGAAAGGAGGCTATTGGAGCCTCTGGTGGGGGTTGGAGGTCCCCCTCCTTGCCTGTCATCCATCCTGCTGGTTCTTCAACTGGCTGCTGCAGCAACGACACCACCAACAAGGAGGTGGCAGGTCCGCCAGCTCCGCTGAGCTGGCTAGGGCACCAAATGTCCTGCATCAATTCTCCCTCTGAGTAGAAACTCTAACTGCTGTTAGGGAAAAAGGGCAAAGACTCGATCTAACTGCTTCCTGCTGAATCGGGTGATGATAGAAGGGGGGAGTTAGGGTTTCTCCGGAGGGAAAGTGATACAGGGGTTCATGGACTGGAACCATCTTTATTGCATGAGGCTTGTTGACATTTCTTGAAAACATAAATCTGATTAGTATAATCAGTAATAGGCAAAGGTAGAACAGCGTCAGGTCAGAAGCACTTATTCAGTGATGTTGAAAGAAAACCATATTAGGATTTTTTGTGCTGTTTCCTAAATGATAACTTCAAACTTTCTTTTGGCTCACAAGTGTAGGTGATCTGTGGTTGGCTGTCTTCATTGTCTGCCTCCGTAGAAGATGGAGGGTTCCAGGATTTTACTTGTGAATGATGTATGCAAGAATTGACTCCTATAACTTTAACAGCTATAGAAGACAAGATAACAGGAAAGGGGACTTCCCAAGTTGGGGTTAGGGGAAGTGAATTGGAGGGGAAAGTTTTGATCATGACTAGATCTCCAAGAGGGAAAATTTCCTGTTTTAGTTAATATGTCCCTCCCCAAAAGGGGAGCAGGACTTTCAGACATGATTAGGGAGGCATGCAAGAACAGCAAGTCATCCCAATTGTAGCTTAAAGGCTGGGAGAAAAATTTGGTAACTGACTTTCCAGACACCCCATGTATACTTATGGATTTGGGAGATAAAAGACCATGGTTAGAGAGAAGTACAGAAAAGGTTGCTCCAGTGTCCAAAAGAAATTTTATCTCCTGACACTCCACTATAAGGCAAACCTGGGGCTCTTGAGGGGTGCTGACACAAGCTGAAGCCATGAGAATTTGCCCCAGGCACCCTCAGTCCAGTTTGGGCTCTGATGGGGTTACTGTCCCAGGAGGCCTTTGCCTCGGTGACAGGCCACCCTCCAGTAGTCACCCTTGTATTCTGGACAGGAGCCAGGTGGCTTGCCCAGCCAGTGGTGCTGCTGGGGGCACTCTTTTCTGAAGAAAAGAAATAGATTTGAGGGACTAGATCAGAGGTTGGCAAATTTCTTTGGCAAAGGGCCAGAGAGTAAATATTTTTAGGCATATGGTCTCTATGCAAACTTTTTTACTTCGCACTGGAAAGAACAGCCACAGTTAATATGGAAAATAATGGGCATGGCAGTAATACAATAAAGGTTTATTTATAAAATCAGATGATGGACCACATTTGACTTATGGCTGACCTCTGGAGTAGATCCAATTAATTTGACTTTGGACATGTTGAATTTGAGGTGCCCCTGAGACATGCATATGGGATGTCCAACAGATTAAGATATACACATCAGAAGAAAGACTGGAATCACTTGCAGATGTCACCACTTCATATCTTCTCCCTTAAGCTGTCTTCCATTCATGGATGCGTATGTGTGTGTACATTTGTGTATGGCAATAGTTTTCAAACAGATTCATTTACCTGTGCTGTGACTCATCAAGTTCAGATGTAAAATTATCAGATTGAAAAATCGATTTCTAAATAATTTAAAAGTCCAATTAGTGTGGGGTTTGCCTCATTGCTTTGATTCATTTTAGAAGAAGAAAATCTCATAAATACCTTCTTGAACATTGTTAGCTTTAATAGCTGGAATTTGTTAAGTATCAGCCAGCCTTGGACTATATAGACATTTTTCAGGTATATGTCCATATCCTCAGCTTAAGAAACAGATCAGCTAGAAAGGGAGAGAGTCAGGGTTCAGATCAGCTATCTTCAAGCACATGCTGCTGCTTACCACTACGTCAGTAGGAAACTGAATATTCAGGTTTTTGCTTATATATGTTAAAGGCAGCCTGAAACATTCGGACCCTTCTTCCGGCCTGAATTTTTACTTGGGAGGACGGCATGTGTTTCTGTCCTCTGTCATTTTTCATGCCACCTGTTGATGTCATTGAGCTTTGCAATTGAAGTACAGGCTTCATCCCTTACAGTCTTCATGGCCCTTCACTATTTAAGCCTCTGCTGTGAAATACAATTATTGATGTCAGCCAACATTATTATTTCCCACTCAGCAAGACTATTAAGAAGATGAGAGCATTCATCAAAGGTAGGACATGGATATCTAAGTTTTTATTAAATAATCACCAATGTGTGATCTAACCAGTCAGATTCCTGAATCATATGACTGTTATTTTAAATTGTTTCTAGAAGTATTCCTAAGGAATATCACATTAAGGGGATGATGAAAATTGCATCATGAGAAGCAATCAGGGTAGAACCAAACGACAGAGGTGTTTATGTTCAGAAATGTGACACAGTTAAACATAATTTAATGCAAACCTCTCAAAATAACTCACTTCTGTGACCTTTTGTTTGTTTTTTTTTAGAAAATTCCTGGAAAGTTTAAGAAACTTTTCTCTGAACTTGAAAGTTTAACAGTAAGTAGTTGAGCCAAAGGGGACTTGTTCTTTCATATTAATTGCCAGTGTCTTAATTTCCTCATACATATGCGAGTGGTTGGTATCTGCACTTCACAGTGTGAGGTAGGTTGGACTAGTTTATTCATATGTGAAAATGTAGCTGGGCTTCTCATGGAGAAAATCTAGTTGACAGTTAATGCTGCTGCTTCTCCATGAAAAACAGTGCTGAGAATAATCCTTTCAGTGAGATTTTTCACAAGGCAGAGTTTTAAGAATAGTCTATTTTGAAGCCTATAAAAGTAATCAGTATAAATTTAGTGGGCAATTAGTGCCTTATGCATTATTCTTTTCTTTTATTCTTCTTTTTACAATTTAGATACAAAATGTATAGTTTCTTTTTAGAATACACTTAAACGGCATTCTCTTGTTTTTCTCCGTATCATCTGCATTATGAGGGCAGTTTGTCTTAGCAGTTTACCTAACAAAAGATCTTGGGTTAACTCATGGTAGAAATTATGTAGAGGAAACTGTACTTAATGAACCTAGTAAAGGAAAATAATGGGGCACTCAAAAGGTATCTCTCATTTGCAGTCATTTCCCATTATTGTAAACCAATAACTTGAGTTTCATTCATTGCCTAGATTTCCTTTCCTAATTTAGTGAGTATTCTCCTAGGAAACCTTTATCTACTTCATTCTTAGGAAGAACCTCTCTGTATCTTTTATAAATCATGTTCAATTATATAGCAAAGGGGATTTAGAATTCTTTCTATAGCATATTGATTTTTCTTTCTTTTTGTAATCTCCTCCATTCTGCAGGATCCTTCCCTAAATCACAAAGCCTACAGAGATGCGTTCAAAAAGATGAAGCCACCAAAAATCCCCTTTATGCCCTTATTGCTTAAAGGTAACAATTTTTTATCTTTCATGCTATGTAATTCCATATTCCTGAAATTTATCACCCTAACTATAGAGGGAAAAAAAAAAGGATTCTCCATTTATTTCTTCATAGTAATTTTGGCATTTAAGCCTAGTTGTGTTTGCTATGATTGTTTTTCAAATGCTGAATTATGTTTGTGGTACCGAGAGTATTTCATTGTTCTCGAGCAGACTCAAAGCATTTTCACTCAACTCAAAGCCTAGCACTGAAAACTTGTGTTTCTTTTTTACTCTGCTTCTAAGCCCTGTATTATTTTGTTTGAATCTATAGTCCACTGACTTCAACCAAGAATAAGGCTAGCAAAAAGAATCCAAATGGTGATCAGTCATACTGTATGTTTGCAAACAAAACTATAGAAATACACCCTACAGTTTGCTGTTGTGTGAGAATTACCTTTGGTTAATATAAATAGTATAGTGTATGAAAGTTATTGGAAAGTTATTGGTGGAGAGTGTACTTTCCTCTTTCAAGGAGTGGAATCTAGATAGGAAAGAATTTGACAGCTCCAAGTTAGTTTGCTGACCTCTCTTCTGTAGTGCACCAAATATTTCTTCATGAAACACATTAAATTTACTGATGAGATCTAGTGATCTCTTTCAAAATAAGAGGATAAATACAAGGAAGCTCTGTTTGGTCTGGCTTATACTCCGGACATTCAGCATATATCTTTCCCTGTGTGTTTTGTAGGGAAAGGGGGGTTGGCATCATCCTCTGCCATGTATTGATTCTGTCAGGAGATTTTCTAGGAATACTCTCTTCATTCATCCTTTGCTCCTCAGACTCCTGTAACTTCTGCCAGACTAGGCCCCAACAACTGCTCCCATAAATGTGATTCTGGAAATAAGTCTCATAAGAACTGGATTACTGGCTCGATGCCTGTAGCTCAAGCTGCTAAGGCACCACCCACATACACTGGAGCTGGTGGGTTCAAATCCAGCCCAGGCTGGCCAAACACAATTACAACTACAACCAAAAAATAGCCAGGTGTTGTGGCGGGTGCCTGTAGTCCCAGCTACTTGGGAGGCTAAGGCAAAATAATCACTTAAGCCCAGGAGTTGGAGGTTGCTGTGAGCTGTGATGCCACCACAGCATCAGGGCAACAGCTTGAGGCTCTGTCTCAAAAAAAAAAAAAAGAAAGAAAGAAAAAAAGAATTGGATTGCTGATTGGCATGGCCATCCTCAACCTCCACCTTCCCTGCTGCCTCCTGCACTAGCAATAAAGCCAGCATTCCCTCCTCAGCTTCTGTCGAGAACAGCCAGAGCTGGGAGGATGAGTGTGAGTTGGTATGCCTCCCTACAGCTGCGCATTTAGTCTTCACCAAATATAAAGCAAGAATCTCTGTGAAAGAATAGGACATTAGGACAATTGATAGATGCATGACTACTTCAGTCAAGTTGAAAGATGCCATTAAATGGAAATGGATGAAATAAAGAGAGATTGTGTTGCCCAAATAACAATTTAAAAGTTTATTTGGTTCTTCATGTGAATTTGCTTTTAAGATGAGTTTATTCAGGTTTATGCTTTTTATTAGCAAAATAACAATGCCTTCACCTGGAGGGCTGGTGAAGACAGGTGGGAAGTAACACTTATAATCATTTAAACACAAATAGAGACAGTAGAAAATGAGGGCAGATGTAAGAAAGAATTGATTTTAGGAAGAAAAAACATTGAAATAATGAATACAAGGTAATGAGAAATTAGTTGATAGTGTTTCTTTAACTAAATTAGATATGAATAGAGCTTTCTGCTATCAGTAGTTTTCCCCAAAAAATATTTACTGTAGGGTGGCACCTGTGGCCCAAAGGAGTAGGGTGCCGGCCCCATATACCGGAGGTGGCAGGTTCAAACCCAGCCCCTGCCAAAAACTGCAAAAAAAAAAAAAAAAAATTTACTGTAGTCAAGTGTCTCTTGTGTATGTTTTAGCTTGGATGCAATTTTCTGCTCTACTGAGTTTATCAAGACTTCTTTGTTGGCAGCAAAACAGATTTCTTTTTTGTACTGACAATACATTCACTCATTCCAAAAATAAAAAGTAAATTAATTTTTTTCTTTTTAATCAAAGCCTTCTTTAATGAAATAAATAATTTTCCTTTATCTTAATTTTTGTCTTAAAAATAGTATTAGTACTCCATTATATTTAAAGTTAACTGTTTTACAAGTGTCATGGATTATTATTATTTTTTTTTTTTTTTTTGCAGTTTCTGGCCAGGGGCTGGGTCTGAACCCGCCACCTCTGGCATATGGGGCCAGTGCCCTACTCCTTTGAGTCACAGGCACCGCCCATGGATTATTTTTTTTTTTTTTTTTTTTTTTTTTTTTTGAGATGGGATCTTGCTATGTTGCCTGGTCAAGACTTGAACTTCTGGGCTCAAGTGATCTTCCCACATCATACTCTTGACTGGGACTACAGGTGTGCACCACTGTGCCTGGCTTTTAAAGTTATTGCTTTTATCTAAAATAATTTCCAAAGAAAATAGGGTGTATATTTAAAATATTTATATTATATGCATTGCATATATGTTTTATTCATGTATATATAAGGCATTTTGGCAAAAATACACAAGACTAATTTTTAGAATTTTAAACTATAATTATTTTTAAAGTTGCAATTAACTATTTTAGAGCAACCACCTTAATTTTTAATGAAAATTCTTTTTCCTCTCTCTCATGCCTTCTAGAATGAGTTGCTTTTAATAAGAGAAATTGGACCAAATTGAACTCCTTGGATATTTAGCAAGAATTAAGCCTCCTAAGTTTTTGTGGGGTTTTTTTTTATATATATATACAGTCAATTCTCAGCATGTAAGTGATCAAGTAGGTGGATTACTCAAGGATCCTTCCAGCCATCAGTTTTCCTCTTTCCCAGTTGAATTTCTTGCCTTTGGGTATTCTGTCTTACTACTGGCCAAAAAGGGAGGAATAGGAACCCCAAGTAAATGCTAGGGAAAAGATCCTGCTGAGCTAAGAGTCAGATGCAGCTGTGCAGTGTATATTGTATGCTGTTTTTTTTTTTTTTTTTTTTTTTTGAGACATAGCCACAAGCTGTAACCCTGGATAGAGTGCTGTGACATCACAGCTCACAGCAACCTCCAATTCCTGGGCTCAAGCAAGTCTCCTGCCGCCACAACACCCAGCCATCATTGTTGATTGGCGGGCCCAGGCTGGATTAGAACCCTCCAGCTCAGGTGTATGTGGCTGGTGCCTTAGCCCGTATGCTGTTTTTGGCAATGGTGGTCCTTTGTTCCACTGTCACCAAATAATCGAGGTGTTCAAAGATAAACTCAGGTCCTTGGAGGGCTGTACATGTATCTTAGAGTAGACATTGTTGCAGATCTGTGTGGGTACTTTAGTTTTTTTTTGTTTGTTTGTTTTTTGATTTTTGTTTTTTACAGTTTTTGGCCAGGGCTGGATTTGAACCCACCACCTCTGGCATATGGGTCAGCGCCCTACTCCATTGAGCCACAGGTGCCACCCCTGTGTGGGTACTTTAAAGGAAAGAATGTCAAGTTGCTTGTGTGTTTCTTCCTCCTCTTCCATTTGCCATCTCTTCAGAGTGTTATTTCATCTGGCAGTTCTATTTGATGAGAGATTTGGAGTGTGTTCAGATTGCTCCAGTTGAAAGAGGCTTGGCCATAGATCATTTCCTACACTATTAAACTGCTTCAAATCCTATGACTTAAATTTTGCCATCCTAATTTTAAGCTCAACCACCTATTTGTTTCTGCCTCTCAATCCTTCCTCATCACACACCTGCCATTCACCTGCCCTAAAACCTTCAGCCATGTGAACCCTACCCCTTCTCCTGGACTGCAGCCCCTTCCAACCGCTCTCCCTCCCACTCAGCCATCTTCACAGCCACCTGCTCACACCTGCCAGGCACCTTCCCTGTCCTATGTTTGTGCCAGCATCAGCCTGACAGTCTGCACCCAGCACAGCAGCCACCTATGTCTGCTGACATCAGCAGGTCCCTGAAAGTTAAGAGTAAGAGAGCCCACAAGGAACAGAAGAGATTTAGTGATGAGGGAAACACTTTAACCATTGTAGAGGTAACTGATATCCCCTAAATTAAGCAGGGCAACTGGACTGGCAATAAGCAAAGTCCAAGTCCTTTTACTCTGAGGGGCCCAGAGATGAGAGGCCTCTCTGGGTTTGAACCCTGGCTCCGACAATTGTGGGTCAGGCATAACCATCCTTTGGGCCCTAGTTTCTTCACATTCTTATCTCTGAGGGTTTTTAATCTTACAGACTTTTATGAGGATTAATGAGTTCATGCAGGTAAAGCACTTAGAGCTGTGTCTAGCTGGCACTGGTAACAAATACAAGGTGCCAGTATCACCACCCTCATCATCATTCTGAGGTGCATGGGGAGGTACAGGAGTTGGAAGATCAACCTCATAACACTGGGGAAATGGGTAAAGTGACTCTGAAGTGTTTGCAATCTGGAATTCTCCATGAGTTAGTAAAGGCCAGGCTTATAGGTGGTGTTTAATGTAGATAGAATATACACAGTGTTTTATTTGCTGTATAAAAAAAAGGTAAAAACTGTGTTGACTTTTCTTTTCTAAATATTGTGTCACAGAATGAAAGCTTACAATTACTTTCTGAAAGCAAAACTGCAAAAGATAATAAAATAACCAGAGAGTTTATCAGAAGACTGTGTAATTAATTGTGAATCATTTTCCTGGTAGGACATCAGTTTAAAAGGAAAAAAAGAAAAGGGGAAAAAAGCTCATGATAACATGGCAGTCCACATTAGCTGTGTGTAGGGAGGCCTGAGGAAAGTGTGCACTGTAGCTATGCAGTGAGGTCACCTCCCGGCAGACGTTAAAACTCACAGGCAGGTTTCAAGAGCACCTACTGCATAATTAGGGAACAGCAGAAAAAATTCTTGATTAGACGCAAATGCTTTCTCTTTCTATTCATAGGAGTTTTTAAACTGTTCTTTTCTCTCTTTTTAATTAGTTTACTTTCACAAGATTTTTGAAGATTATTTGTGCGGCTCTCTTTGTCTGTAATAAAACATGATTTTTTGCACATGCTTTATTTTTCATTCTTTTTTGAGACAGAGTCTCACTGGTACCCAGGCTAGAGTGCTATGGCATCATAGCTCACAGCAACCTCAAACTCTTAGGCTCAAGAGAGCCTCTTGCCTCAGCCTGTCAAGTAGTTGGTACTACAGGAACCCACCACGATGCCTGGCTAGATTTTCTATTTTAGTAGAGACGAGGTCTCACTCTTGTTCAGACTAATCTCGAACTCCTGAGCTCAGGCAGTCCACCCTCCTCAACCTCCTAGAGTGCTATGATTTCAGGAGTGAACCACTATGCCTGGCCTCTGTGCACATGCTTTAAACTGTAGTGCATTTCTTTTGTTGTTGTTGTTGTTGTTGCAATTTTTGGCTGGGGCTGGAACCCACTACTTCCGGTATATGGGGCCAGCACCCTACTCCTTGAGCCACAGGCACCACCCCAAACTGTAGTGCATTTCTTTTTGTGATGCTTGTCTATGACGATTCCCTAATGCTTAGTCATCAACCCTCTGAGTTTAGCTCAGTGCTCAGCTGCTGCCTTTATTTATTTATTTATTTATTTTTTTATTTATTTATTTATTTTTATTTTTGTAAGGCAGAATTTTCAGCTGCTGCCTTTAATGTAAGCAATTCCCAAATCTTGTCTCTTGAGGAGACACTCCTTTGTTTATTGAAGCCAAAAGGAGATTTCTTAGTGAATATCCTAGTTCACTTTAAATGCAGAGTCTCAGACCAAGTTTAACTTTCAGGATGTGTCTCTTCTCTTTCTTCTTTTCTCTCTCCTGAGCCCTAGACTCATTCTCCTGCTCTCTCTTATAATATACTGTATTTGCAACAGCAAAAAGTTCTTCCAAAGATGTCTCATAGTCTTAAGATGAAAGCTTTTGGAGTTTTCTCCTGACCTCTAAAGACGATTGAGTTAAGAACTCTTAAAATGTACCTTCATCCTGTTTTGCTAATTCGATTTTGTCAGTGATGCTTTCTTTCTACCAATTGAATGGCTCCAGAAGTCTTGCCATTTTCAAAACTACCTCTTTGCTTGCTTCTGATGACAATCAGGTACCAGTGTTCAGAACCAAAATCTTAAATGTAAATCTCTAGATTGAGATCGTCACTGTTTTAAGTATGGCGCATCCCATATACTTTGCTAGGCATTTTTTAAAAAGCAAACACAATCTTACTAAAATCCTGTTGTTTCTGGGTCCTTTTCTATGTAGTGTTCTGGCCTGAAAACATAACAGAACCAGTAAGTTATAGGATAATATTAGGTTATACATAGTAAGCAGGTTGAAGTTAAATGCTTTGTTATAAGTACAAAATATGTACATTCAGTAGCATTATACTGTTTTTACACACACAAAAATTGTTCACTTTCATGTCACATGCTATACAAATTCAATTTCAAGTTGCCCTACCAAGTGAGTGGAATGATCTGTAATGTTTAGAAAAATAAGTTTCATTGGTTGTTGACCTCTTCAGCACTGATGGTCATGATCCGTTCCTAATAGTACCTATGTCTTTTTGTTTCTAATTTTCAGATGTAACATTTATTCATGAAGGAAATAAAACTTTTTTGGATAATCTTGTCAATTTTGAAAAGCTGGTATGTAAATTTCACCATTTCTCCATTTTCCACAGTACAGGAAATACATGCTTTTCTTTCCTGCTCTAGGGCACAAATGGTTTAGTCCTTTTCTCCATTGAATGCAAGATGATTTCTAGAAGTTTATTTGCTTCATGTTGTACATTGTCAATAATATGTGTTTCATTTAACAGTAAATATGCTAGCAAGGTTTTTGAGAACCAAATATGAAAATCCACTTTTTATTTGTAAAAATGGAGCTTCATTAGATTAACATTAAGGGTTGAGTGTGTATTATTAAACCAGAAACAAAACCACAAGGTCTCTCTCAAGAGGAATACACACTCATGAGACTAAGTTTACTGCTTTCAAGGCATTCCACAATGTCCCAGCCTGCACCACTTTCAAAGCTCAGAGGGAGAAAGTTCTCCTCCGGGGAAAGTGCATCTGTCTGTCTCTCAGTACTCCATGCTTGGATGTGATACTGAAATTTGCAGGGTCTGTGTGTGTAGGGGAAGGCCACTCCCTTACCAGCCTGTGGACAAATGGTGCCACCTCTGAACACCGTGGACAGAGCAGCCCAGTCAAAGTGCCCTCCCTGCTCTGAGCAAGAGGTCCCCAGCTCATCTCTCTCCAAACGTTTTTGAAATGCCTCTTCCTGAATCATCTCCGGGACATCCCCAGGTGTTTTATCCTGCAGTGGGCTCCCCAAATGCTTTCTGACCTGCCTTTGGGCAAAGGAAAAGTAACCTATAAGAATGGAGCAACATTGAAGTGGAAGTGCTCCAGAGGGACCCACTTGTCTGCAAGATGAATGGATTTGTGTGACAGATGAACTTTAGTGTCATAGATTAAACTGTCTATCCTGGTTAAAGATGAGGGCAATAACCCTGCTACACAGGTCCTGACCTTTGAGTGACCTTTTCAGTAATGGAAATGGATTTATGTGAACTCTTTCAAGAACTGCCCTGGTTCCCTGTAACATTGGGTCAGGCCCTGGAGAGAAGGGTGAGTGAGGCAGAGGCCACAGACCATGACCAAAGAACAATACAAATTGATGAGTCAAGCTGGTTGGCATCTGTCCTTTGCTTCGTAAGCTCTGATCCCCAGACGGGTAGGGTGAGGCAACCCAGCAACAGTGTTTCTGCCTCTTGCACGGCTCCACAACCGGGCATCTGCATTCTGGAGGACAGATGTCCTGGAATATCTTGCCCTAGCTCCATTTTAAACACTCTGAAGATGATCACTTCATGGCTAATCTTTTTTTGAAAGACAGAGTTTCACTCTGTTTTCCAGGCTAGAGTTCTGTGGTGTCATAGCTCACAGCAACCTCAAACTCTTGGGCTCAAGAGATCCTCCTACCTCAGACTCCCAAGCAGCTGGAACTACAAGCACCAGCCACAACACCTGGCTAGTTTTTCTATTTTTAATAGAGGTGGAGTCGAGCTTTTCCTCAGGCTGGTCTCAAACTCCTGAGCTCAAGGGATCCACCCACCTTGGCCTCCAAGTGCTAAGATTACAAGCATGAGCCTCTATGCCTGACCCGTGGCTAGTTTTTTTTTTAGAGATATAGTCTCTCACTTTGTTGCCCTCAGTAGAGTACTGTGACGTCACAGCTCACAAGCAACCTCCAGCTCTTGGGCTTAGCGATTCTCTTGCCTCAGCCTCCTGAGTAGCTGCGACTACAGGAGCCCGCCCCAACGCCTGGCTTTTTTTGTTGCAGTTTGACCAGGGCTGGGTTCGAAACCACCACCCTCAGTATATGTGGCCGGTGCCCTACTCACTGAGCCACAGATGCCAACTGTGGCTAGTTATTTTTGAAATGGATATGTCTATACATTTTTAGGTCTGTCTCTGCACTAAGTGTTTTAGAATCAGAATTCAGTTATTTTAGATGCTATAGTCAAACCATCAGAGCTGGAATGGGTGAGGTTTCTATGTTTTTGTTCTTGGTTTTGGTTGCTGTGTGATGTTCTGAAGATCCCAAGGCACCTGTCAGCAACCAGTCTTCAGGCACTAGAATCCTTGTCTCTAAACATAAATGTTTGATATTAATGAAATGATTGTGAGAATATGAAGCCTTTGATCAATATGTACTTTGCCTCCTGGCCAACACCCCTGGCTAAGAGCACCCAATGAGCTTTGTAGAGCATCAATGAAGATGCAGGATGAGGTGTGTCACAACAAGTGGAATTCTTTGTAAAGCTCTAGTAATTTCTTCCCTCTGACTAATCCAGAGGGGATAAGGGAAAACAGTTGCATTCTCTATAAGCTGACTGTTGTCTGCTATTGAGGGTAGACGGGTGTCTCGCCTTCTCCCAATGGTGATCCAGTGAGTTGATTTAGTTCCTCATGTCATTTCCTCTCAGTGTCACCAAAGTGAGGGAACAGTTCCTGAAATGTGCAAATGAGAAAGAGCGATGGAAAACCTCGTTGTCCTTTTCTTCTTACTAGCATTGGTAGTCTTCCCCTGCATCTCTAATAGTCCAACAGAAGTCTTCCTATACATGCTGAGACTTCTGCCTAACCATAGGGGCTGAAACAAAGTCTAAACAATGTAAATAATACTGCGTTTTAAATTCCTCAAGAGACCTTTTATTAGAAAGAGAAAAGGGGTACAGCTCCACATGCACATACAACCCAGGCAGGGATGCCTAGCACATGGTTTCTGCGTGGGCTTCATGGTTTCAGTGATTTCTTGGCCCTCAATACATCCCGTTGACTCCTCAAACATGGAGAAGACAGGGCGAAGTTAGAATTTATTTTCAGAAGGACAAAAATCAATTTTCACATCTATTAAGCCCAATATTCTACTTGGATGCTAGAAAGCGAGACCGACCATCCTAGTTAGACACATTATTTCTAAGGAATATTTCTTAGCAAAAGACAGGGTTTCATGTAGGCTAAAATAGGATCATCTTTCACATTAATGACCCAATATAACTTAAGTAAATTAACTTGTGAGAAGCCAATCCTTGTGATGGATTTTTACCTAAACCAGCTAGCAGATACTGCAGTGTATTATCTCTATCTGGCTGACAAAGGCCAACATGTTAAGTCAGACCACATAAAGATGCAGGAATGTTCAGTGGGTCTAATAGGACTTCCGTTGTGCCCTGTGCGAAGTTCCTTGCTGCCTTAGCAACTCTAAATGTTTTCGTCTCAAAAAAAAAACACTTAAATAGGAAAGAAACATCCCTCTGTGCATCATACCTTACCGTATCTTCCTGTTTCTGCCTTCAGAGAGCTTAAACATGAGAGTCAGGACTTAGGTATCAACACCACACTCAGTACTAAGACTTACGTCGCTTTGAGCCTGGCACAAGCAATGCAAATGGAACATGATAGAAATCAATGTGATGCCGCAGCTAAAAAGGCAAGAAAACGGTCCTGGGAAAAGTGGTCAGATTTGGGGAAGGAAATTTAACAATGTGTTCACAGACGTGAGTCAGGTTCATTTCCTCTGCAAATGCAGCTTGAACTGCTGCCTCACTCACTGTCCTATTTAACTTTCCACTATTGAATAGAAGTATGTGAGAAATGTGGTTGGGAGAACATATGATCAGTAGGTCACAGTGAAATAATGTTTCTATGGTTCTGCTAGGTTTTAAGTAAGAATCTTCTTAGTGTTAAATTATTTGAGCAATAATTTGTTGAAAGTTGGCTGCAGACAATTGGGAACCTGTGTTCAGTGTGTGCAAGCATGTCATGAAAAATGGTGACCCGGCTGGGAAAGTTTGGAGGGCCATGTGATTACTGATTCTGGAATAGTAAGATTATATTTAGATTTTGATACGGAAACAAAATCAGGTGTTAACATAGATGCTCTAGAGAACTAAACCATGATGACGACAGTATTTAGACATTATTCTGGGAACTGGGCAGAGGATCTAGAGTAGAGGACTGTTTCTTCCAACATCATGGAAAACTAAAAATGGTAGTGACATCTAGCCAGCTATTGAAGGTACACAAGGATGCTTGGGGGCCAGGATGGGTAGATCCCTCGAACTCAGGAATTTGGGACCAGCTTGAGCAAGAGGGAGACCCTGTATCTATAAAAGCTAGAAAAATTAGCCCAGGCATCACAGCAGGTGCCTGTAATCCTAGCTACTTCTTGAGACAAGAGGATCACTTGGGCCCAAGAGTTTGAGATTGCTATGAGCTATGATGCCACGGCACTCTACTCAGAGAGACAGAGTGAGAAAAAAAAAAGAAAGAAAGAAAGAAAATATTGTCTTACAAAGATGTTGATATTTCAGGAAATGTTCATCTTTTATAACTACGTAGTATTGCATTTCCTATCACTATTTGAGAGAGTTGAACCTACAGAAATCCCCCTCCATTCAGCGGGTATATGCACACCTGTGTATGCCTGACCTGGTAGATGTGGAGCGCACAGAGCCCTGTGGTGGACTTGGTCTAGACGACAGCTCAACAGCAATGACAGTAACACAAAGGCAGTAGATATTGCACAAAGAATAGCAGGAATGCTGAGAATGGAGCCTCCAACTCCAGCAGGGAAGTCCCGAAGGCTTCGCGGAGAGAAGACAGCACACCCTGAAGTGAAGAGTTTGAGCAGATGGAGGAGGCACTGCCCCTCTTCACATTGTGCTTCCCTGTGGCGCAGACAGAATCTGCAACTGTTCCTGGTCAGGCTCTTTCTGCAGACAAGGACAAATATTCTCTTATAAGCCAAGCTCAGTAAAATCAATTAAAATTGCATCCCCACATCTTCTATTTACACCCAAAGGTGTTAGACAACCCACTCGTCCTAGACACTGCTACTTCAGCAGCGGCCCCCGTGGCCCTTCCACTGATGTGTTTCCTGTTCTGCCTTCCAGCACATGATTGCAGACACTGTCCGAACCCTGAGACACTGCAGGACTAACCAGTTTGGTGAGTAATCGGAGTCAGGCATGGAATCTAATTTGACTGTATATCAGTACCCACGAACTATAGTTGTATCACAGGTATTTGATGGTAACTTAAACAGATGAGTACTAGGAGTCTATAAGTGTGCATATCGTATGTATGCACCAGACGCTCTCTTTGTTTTCTCACTGAATGTTTGGGATGCAGAGAAAGATAACATATGGCAGATTTTTATCCCCTTATGACAGCAAGTATACACTATACAGAGTGACTTTAGACAATCAGACATCCGCACACCCCACTGCTGGCCCCAGGAAGTCTTGCTGTTTGCCCATTTGCTCATAATTACCAGTGGGTTTGGGAGGGGCGACCCAGTCACTAACCTCCTACCCTGGAGCCTTCCTGGACTAGGACTGTCGTTCATAAAAGTTCCTCAAGTAGCCTTCCAGAAACTTACCTCTCCAACAAAAACTTCCTGCCTGGAGCTCCCTTTCAGCTGAAAAAGTTTTTCTGAGCACTTTTGTAGGATCCCCACTGAGACTAATGCATGTAGGAATATTTGTTTCATTTTATATCTCAGGCATAATTTACACTGTTTAAATGGTGTTATTAGAACATTGCAAGAAGGAAGGAAATCAATTTTATGGACTTAAAGGAGCTTTCACATGGGCAGTGGAATCCTGACAGCAGGGCTAGTGAATGAGTGGGCACTATTAACCCCGTAGGTGCAGAGCAAAAGCCGATGCTCAGAGAGATTACTCAGCTTACTCAGCTGTTTATCACACTGAGTCTGCCTGAGTTCCTTACCCAGGCCCTTTTCTTTGCTGTCTGCAGATTCTATAGATAGAAGGGATAATAAGAAAAATAGTTGAGTTCAGTCATTATAAATGAAAAGTGACCACTAAGTAAAACTTAGTTTGTTAAGTAGTACATCTTCATTGTAAAACAATCTTTTTGAATCAGTACAGAAGTATATATTAAGTTCTACCTCCCAAGGAAAGTACTACTAACAATTTGGCATACATTCTTAAGAATTTTCAGCGTTGGTACAGAACCTAATGTTCTAAGTATTCATATCAATTAATACCATTTTATATGTGCTCATAAAACTTTTCATTAAGTGCACAGGTACGATGTAGTTATAACTGAAATAGTAATAACATTGTCATGGAGATTTATTCAAATATACAGCATAATGTTGCTTATGAGTATAACTTCAGATTTATCTCATCCTCCTCTGCTTTCCAAGTATATACTGGGTACACAGCTAATTCTAGGATATCAATCTCACTTTCCAAGGGATTCTAGTTTATATATGCTCCAAGTATGGACGGGAGGGTTATACTAGGTTGGGCGGCCTTACACTTTGCACCTGCCTTCGATCTCCTAGTCATCAGGCAATAATTCTTCACATAGCACTAAGCAAAGGAGAAATTTAAATAACTATCAAGCCAGTTTGTGTCCTAATATTTCCATCCTTTGTCTTTCAAAGGTGGGTTTGAGATTATATTTCTTGAATTCATTTCAGCAGTTTATATGGGCATAGTAAACCAATGCCAGCATTTGGGATAAAACAAGTTAATAGTAATCTAGTCACTTATAAATTATAAAATGCCATGTAAGTGTCAGCTGTCATGGTTAGGATCATTCATTTTGCCATATTTTTAAAGCATGCAGATTAACGATGAAAATTATCTTTGCACTATCATGTTTTCCAAACCAGTATGTACTCAGTTTCTCAGTGTCTCTTCGAGAAGGCATTCTAGAATAGTACAGCTTTTTGCTCACATCCAAACAATTAACTCCTAATGCTTTTCCTTGCTGGAACTGAGAAGCTTTATTTCTATTAAACCTAAGAATTACGAGTCACCCATGACATACAAGTCTTAAATTATTTCCTCATAAAATGCATTTGTCAAAGAGGAGGGCACAATGGGTTTTCACCAAGAGAAAAAAAGGCTGCAATAAAATTTCTACCTTCCTGCAGGCCCCTTTCCTCTGCTCAGGCTGAGCCCCAGTGGCTTCCCTTGCCTGGCCCATCTATAACCCATGAAGTGAGAGGATGTGACCTCACCGTCACTCACATTTACATTGCCTCACTGCAGCACTGTGGTCAGCCAGCGTCCCTGGGCCTTGTGTAATTTTGTCTTTTGTTTGTTTTGACTGTGATACGGGTGCTTGCCCCATTGTCCGTGCTGCTTTGTCTCTAGCCCCTTATCAGAGCTGTTAATAAAGGGCACATCCGTGTTCACAGTGCATTCAAGTTTTTTGCGGCCCCTTGTCTCTGCTCTGGATGAGTGGAAAACCTCCGTACCTTATTCCTTTCTGGGTCGACTATAGTTCATACACAGACTTTCTGAACCTGCTTTGCCTGATAACCACACCTTGAGTCTGTTCTTCAGGACTTTTATTCATTTAATTGCTTTGTTAATTCTTTTTTTCCATAATAGAGGGCTCCAAAGTGTCTGTACCACTTACTTGTGAGTACACTCAGTTTCCTTATCTGTAGCACGGGATAGTATAATACCTAAATAGTATATAATATCAGGTAATAAATAATTTAAATGTCTTGCTAGTCTGAATGCCTAACCTGAGGAATCCAATCTGCACTGAGAAAGCATTTCCACATTAGGACAAGGACACCTCTTCTGGGATTCTGACTAATGACAACCTACCTAGTACATTTACCCCAAGCCTCAGTGTGGGATTTGAGTGGTATTTAGAAAGAGCATTACTGCTCTCCTATGATTCTCTTGTCTATTTCCTACAAAACAGGGGGTGACTTGTCTCCAAAAGAGAATCAGGAACTAAAATCCTACGTGAATCATCTGTACATCATTGAGAGCCAGCAGGCCCTTTTCGAGCTCTCGCACAGGATCGAGCCCCGCGCGTGAGCCTCCTCACTACCGCACCGCTGTAGCACTTTGAGCTACAGGAGTGCGTATACCAAGCACGTCACTTTCCTGTGAGAAGAAAAGTTGCTGAGTTTTATCAGCATATCCCAAGACAGTCACAGGAAAGCCAGACAAAGCATGTTCAGGAAGCAATGTCAGCCCTCAAAGAGGAAGAGAGGCCTCTCCACGCAGGACAAGAAGGCAGAAAGAGCATCAGAAGTATTCTTGAGATGAAGTCTGGTCTGATGATCTCACATTGTTGATCCAAACAATTCCTGATATGACATGTGACAGCATCAAGACAACAAAACATGTCTTAAATTAACGACCAAATATTTCAGTAAGAGTGTGCATGCAACAAGAAAAGGAGTTTTACTTTGCCTGGTGTCAGATTACTCTTCACAGGCTCTCAAAGTAGTTCTTTTGAACACCTAAAGACAGTGACGGCATCTGCAGATGTCCAGGAGAAGAAGTCTCTGTCAGTATGAACTGTGATATCTGACAGCCACTTGTGTCCTGCGAGTGATTTAGGCCCACAGCTAACCCATGCTCTGACTTGCAGATGAGAAACATCACTCATAACACTGCTTTGCGCTACACTTATCAACACATGCTCGCAGGTGAAATCAGTTTCTGTGCAGATGATTCGCAGCTATAGGCAAGGTAGACTAAATTGCTTTGCTGTAAGGAAAAATAGTAATCTTTAAGAAATTGACTTATGGTTTAATTTCTGGGGATTTGCTTTACATTTGTAAGCAGGCTTTTACCTTTTATGGGCATGGTGTGTTTTTTTTTTTTTAAAAAAAGCACAGTGCCTGACACATTGCAGGCACTCAGTAACTGCTAACTGAGGTGATTCAGTGTCAAGGTCTAAATTCTTGTGCCTGACACCCCATACAGGGTGGAAGGCTGGCAGCCATACAGGGAGGCTAAGTGAGGTTTATTATGTGAAGCCCTTAGCACTCCCTATAAAAGCAAGGTAATAAGACTGGTGATTACCAGTCTTTCAGCAAATGGAAAGTGCCCAGAAATACCCAGATGTCTGATTTATGCTGGAGCCTTAGAAGTCCTGTAGTCCACCTACCAGTCAAAGCAGGAAGCCTTTCCGTAATTTGCCTTTTTTTTAATTTTAAAATTTCAGAGCCTTCTGAGTCCTTTCTTATTATCCCCATTTTTACCAGTTGGATCTTTCCAACAGTAAGACTTCTTGCTGTTCTCAAGGCCTGATTAGAGGAGAATTTTTAACCTCCAAACCTACTAAAAGCCTGTGGGTTAGAAAAATGAAATCCACCCCTGCCCACTAGATACATGCGTCCTTGCCACTTTGCCAGTACACGAGGGCCTGCCTCCTGCATTCAGCACAGTCGCTGCCCAGACGAGAGATCTTGGCTGTCATTTCAGAGGGGCCCCATGCGACCTGCTCCCTTTTTGTCCTTTTGTCTCAGCAGTACCTCATTCATCCTCACTGTCCAGGTGTGCCTAGTGTTTTCTGACATGTTTATAGCAGTGCCATTTCCTGGGCTCAGGAACTACACAGAGCTTGAGATATTGTTGGGAGGGACCACACAGAGAAAGTTTCTGGGAGGACTTTCACAGAGACCCATACTTGCCCAGCACATTCAGTCCTAAAAAAAAAACA
Organism: Arctocebus calabarensis; assembly: GCA_963573935.1. Classification (NCBI taxonomy): domain Eukaryota; kingdom Metazoa; phylum Chordata; class Mammalia; order Primates; family Lorisidae; genus Arctocebus; species Arctocebus calabarensis. The sequence continues at coordinate 19,647 of CAUYON010013559.1, forward strand.
AAAACTTCAGTCCTGAAAATTTATAGGGTTTTATAGGAAGGCCCCATGTAAAGCTGGTCTGCTCAGAGAAATGCTTCCTGCTGCTGGTAATGGAATGAGACCCCCTCCCCCCCCCCCCGACCCTGGAGGAGACCAGGGTTTACATAACCATAGAGTACAGACATCCCTCACTGGTTTCATACACCCTGCCCTTAGCGATCCCTGAGGACAGCCTGGGCTTTCAGCACAAGTCCTATTCTCATCTTTTTCCTGTTCTAGGGACTAGAGTTTGGCTAGTCTACCCATGTAAGGCCATTTTTGACATCACTTCTTTGTTAAGTTAAATTTTTATTTACATTAGCTCTACATTGCTCTAAATAGAGGATTACTATTAGGACACTAATTTGTGAAGAACTATTTCAGGATAATACATACTGCTTAGATCCCAAGTCAGGCCTATACACTTGGCCAAATGAAGCTACACAAACATTGTATTTAAATGCATTTGTGTGGTGTATTTAGAGCATCTTGCATGGCATAGAGGGAAACAAGCTGGGGAGAAAGTGGTGCTTGCCCACCATGTCCTCCCGCTTGGTCATATTGCCCTCATGGTAGCAAAGAGAAGGCATGACTTTGTTTAGATTTGCTTTTCCATCCTTGTCTTCTGAATGTCTAAAGCCTTTAAGTCATTCTAAAATTGAATAACTATCTCCAGAGATTTCCAGGGCGGTAACTCTCAAATTTCAGAAGCTTTCAAGAGCCTTAAATTGGAATTAGAGAATTGAAGGCAAAATTGTGAGAACAAGATTTTGCTCCACAAGAACTTGTTCTAAGGAATCTGAGCTGTCCAACCGTGACCAGGCAATGGCAAGACTTACATGCTTCGTGTCACTAGGATGGGCCCTATTTCCTCTCTGCATGTTCTCCAGGGCCACTGAGAATGGTTTTGTCCTGGCTAGAAGGGTGGACTGGAAGACGTCTCAGCTCTTTTCCAGATCTCTTTTGGATTTTTATGCTGCATAAAATCTCTGTTCACTCTGAAAATCTTGTGTAATCCACAGCAGATGGTGCAGGATCACTTTTAAGTGTTTCCTCTTTGTTACAGCACAACTCTCAGTCCTGTAGGTCAGTGACTGTGCTGAATGCAGGAGGCAGGCCCTCGTGTACTGGCAAAGTGGCAAGGATGCATGTATCTAGTGGGCAGGGGTGGATTTCATTTTTCTAACCCACAGGCTTTTAGTAGGTTTGGAGGTTGAAAATTCCTCAGCATTCCAGCAAACCAGACCTGCGTTGGCATTAGCATGGGACAGCAGAATGCCTGTTCCTATAGGCAAAACCACAACCTTTCCACCTTTTTAAAAACTTTGACATACACATTTGTAGATGTTTCACAGACTATGGTGTTTTAAATTCACTCTTTGTTCTAACCTATATAATTGCCAAATGGTTACAGTGATAAATAGTATGACTTGCATTCACTTTTTTCAGTAAACTTATGTTTAGAATAAATTCATTTTCCTAGACCAATACCCACAAGCAGAGAGTACAGACTGTACAGCGAGTTTAGAAGCCTAAGGAAGAAGTAAGTGCCCATACCTCCAGGCTGCAGGTTAAGACATTGCATGAACGAGAGGGTGCCCATCATGACTTCATATCCCCGAAGCTGGGCTTTCCCATTTGCCCACATGGCAGCCCTGCAGTGCAGTTCCACCCAGCAAGAACACCACAGACTCAGGACAAAGTGTCCCTAAATTGCACAGCCAATCTAAGCTACTCAGAAACTAGGGGAAACAAAAACAAAACAACAACAACAAAAAATAAATAAAAAATAAAAACATTAAAATGGGGAGATCAGGTCTATTGCAGTTGTCCACAGGATTTCATTTAAATGTTTCAGAGACATTTAAATTTTCATTTAAAATTTCAGCCTGCTTCTTAGCAAGAGGGCCAGATTTGCTTAAAACTGGTAGGTGAAAAAAAGTATTTAAAAATTGCCCAAAAATTAGATGAATAAGTACTAATGTATAAAGCAAAGCTGTATATACTAAACTTTTTTTAGCAGAGTACTATTTATTTGCATAGTCTATTTATTGTATTCGTATTACACTGTTATTAAATACTGGGATGAAATCATTGACCTGGAAGCAAGGAATCTTGCCTTTTAATGTATCATTAATTAAGACTGCTGTGATGTTGTCAGCTTGCGTTAACAATTAGAAGATAGAAAACCCACAATCAGGGTGTCTACCAAATTTCTCAGGGACTACAGTTTGTAGTTTTCCACCACTATAAGAGCTGGTAAATATGAAACATTTGTTGAGTTACCAGAATTGCCATTAATCGTGTTTCCTTTCCCATATTTCTTGCTTTCTGCCTCTGTATATATTACTGTGCTAATATCAAAGCTAGTAAGCAATAATTTATATGTAAAAATGGCCAAGCAATATGAGGATAAAACTTATAGGAGTAACCGTTACCTTACCTTGTATTTTCAAAGTGTGTTTTTTTAACTGCTTTTCCAAATATAAACTCTCTTAAAGATACTGCTCATGCCTCGCAGTTTCTTGCTTTCTCTGTGACGTTTGTGGGTGAAATAGCCTGTGTACTGGCAGCATTCGATGACCAGGTGTTGGAACTCAGAAGTCACTTGTTCACCGAAAAAGCTACAAGGAAGTGAAGAGGTTCTCAGGCAGCCCCTCGAGGCTAAAATCACTTCTCCTGCCTTTGGGTTATTGTATGTTGAAAGTGGTGTCAATTCTCATAGGCTGAGATTTGGGTAACTAGAAAATCACTGTCATGCCTCGCCCCACAGGAGTAGGGTCAGCAATTATCACAGCTCCTTAGCCTGGTGGATGGGGGGGGGGGCAAATGAGTAATGAGGGCCTTCTGAAGTAAGAGGATGACTGGCTGTATAATCCCTAGCATAAACTATGTTCATGTTCAGAGTCTTGTCTGTCTCTGTATAAATGGGAGATTTGCACATCGTCTTCATCAAGGTCAAGCTTGGCTTTTGGCATGAAGTATCTCCTCCCTGCAGGAGTATTATATATCTCACCTTATGGCACTCAGGACTGGCCACAGGCCTTGCTTTGTCCTAAAGAAAATGGGGATATGTAACCCATGATGCTTGTATGTGGAAGCTTTATGAGGCAGCCGGAGCCACATCTGCTCTGCTAGGATATCTGCACTGCTCCAGGTGAAGGTGACTGTCAGTCTAGTCTTAGAACAAAGGCAACAGAGCAGAGATCCAGCCTGTGAAGGATACATCACTGGAATGAGAAAATGTCATTGTCACCCAGAGCCACTGAGATTAGGGAGTGGTTTGTTACTTGGCAGAGTTTAGCCTCCTCTGACTAATAGACTCTCCAGGGAACTCTTGATAAATTGCCCTTTCCCTCCATCCACATCTGGCAGCAGCCTTGGCTTTCTACAGCACCTAGGGATGCTGTAGTCACACGTCCAATGGGAAAAGCTTGTCTTTATATGGGGAAAGGTAAAGAAGATCCAAGGACTGTTTTTTTTTTGAGCTCTTATTCATTTCCCAGGACATGGCACTTGTGTGAGACAAGGAGAAGTGGGAAGAAAGAGTGTAGGGGCATCACCTCTGAGACAGCCACTGGGAGCAGAGAGAGCAGCATCTCTGACCTTTCCTGCTTTTGTCCTGGTCTCCAAATCACTTCCTCCAGGGAGACTGACCTCACAGGGTGCTCCTGGAGTGTGGAGCAATGCAGGAGATGAAGGGAGAAGGGGTTGGAATTGGCTCCAGTTTGGGAAGGAGATGGGAAAAGAAAGGGCATCGCCATTGCTACAGAGATGATGGGATTTTCTTCAGTTAGAAGTCGGAAAGCCGGTATTGAATAGGTTCTGGAGAGCTCAGAAATCTGTTCTTGCTCAAATTAGCAAACCATAAAGTAAGACTTCTGGACCTAGCCTCAGTGCTGTAGCTGTAGAATCTTATTTCAGGGCCTGAAGCCCCACATATGGTCCCTGTTCTTTGAGATCTTTTGGATCCTTCACGAGAACATATGCATTTGCTTTTCATTCACTACTTTAAACAAATGAGATTCTAAAGCCTCTTAGACTTGTCAGTGTTCATTAGTGAAGTATTCCCAGTTACTGCAGGGAGGAGGAATTTCTCTTTCTTAAAGAAGCAGCAGTACCTTTTCCCAGTACTTAAGGTGCAGGGCGGACCTAGGGAAAAGTGGAGAGGACGCACACTGAGATCCCTGCCCCCACCAGACTCACAGCTAGGCCAGCTGCAGCTTTATTTTGTGTCTCTGTGGTAACTCAGTGCTGGGGGGACTCGGCCTATGTTTTGGCCCTACTGTGTGGCTCCTACTTACACACCCCCTCCCTAGGGTTGGGAATCTTCCAAGGGCTGAAATGGGGTTCCTTGTGGTTAGCTTTATGGGTATTTCTGCCCTGAAGTCACTTCACTCCTCACCAGGCATTACCATTGTAAGCTCAGCTGCCACCTGTGAGTCTACTGCTCTGGCCCTGGCCTGGACGAAGGAACTTCCAGATTCTCCTCACAAGACACTTACACTCCAGGGAAAACCAGGTCAATGGAAGGTAAGGAGTGGCACTCTCCCTGTCTAACCACACCATGTCCCCAGGCATTACCAGTCACACTATTCTGAAGATCTCTACAGGCCTAGAAATTTTCCCCTAAAGTAGAATCCCCAGTCCCGCTGGTGTTTCCTACACTCCTGGGTTATCAGTGGAAGCAGGAGGGTGTGGACCCCAAGCACTCCTGATTGGACTTTTTTTCTCCCAGGAAGACCCTGTATAGCCTCCTGGCCAGGGAGGCTGGCTCTCCTGACACACTGCCATGGGAAGTAACTTTGAGCCCTCCTCTCGAAAAAGCCTCCTTCCTGCTAATGGATATTTAAAGGTTCCCAAGTTGTCTGTGTGTGAAAAAGTCTGAAATTTCTAGTTAGAACCTGAGTGAAAATACCTGTAGTAGTCACCCTGTTCTGGAAGTCCTGACCAAAAAATCACAAATAACAAAGCAGATTGAAGTCTCAGAGGCAATTAGCCTGACTGGGAGACCTGAGGGCTGTGGTAAAATCTTTCCCAAGTTCTGAGGCCACAGTGGCTCTGGTGTCCCCTAACTCCCTTTCCCAGGGACTGCCTCAGATAGTGAGTGGCACTGTCCTCCCACCAAGTGCAGCCTGTGGAAACTTGACCCCTCTCCTCAGCCAGCCCTTTGCTCATGAAGTTCTCCACCCACTGCCCTTTGTCCTGCTCCCCCTGCTTCTGTGCAGGTCCCTTGTCCATCACCACCGTCACTACAGTGAACTTCCATATAGTCATCCCCAATATAATATCTATGCTGCCATCAAAAAATTATTCTTAAAATGCAAATATCACATTTCTCCCCAGCTCAACATCCTCCAGTAGCAGCTCTTTGGCTATAGAACTAAACCTTCTTTACATACAAATTCTTCATGTGCTGATCTCTTCTTACCTGTTCAAGGACAAAGAGATCATGCAGATGCCCTCAGGGAAACTGATATTCTAATGTGGTGATACATTAATTCCTACTAACTAAAATGCCTGTTGAAAAATCACCTCCGCCAACCATTTGCTAAGTAATACATGTGAAATTTACTTGCTGTTGTGCCTGAATTTCGGGGTCCCCCCCAGAAGAAACTCATACCAGGCACACCGATGCAAAAACAAAGGGTGGAATTTATTGCAAGTTTAAACTTGGACCATTCAGCCCCGCCTAAATGACTGTTCGATCTGAATGGCCCCTAGGGAAGGGGCTGAGGTATTTTTATAGTGTACTGAAAGGAAGTTGGGAGGGGGGAATACGATAAGGGGAGTGGGATAAGGGAAGGGTGGAATAAAGATGAGTCCAGGTGTCTCTTCACTTGCTGATTGGATACCTCTGCGGTGCCAGGAATGGGTGAGTGGTCGCTAAGCAGGAAGGGGCCAGTACTGATTGACCAGTGGGGGTGGTCAGGGGAACTGGTGCCAGGAGCTGAAAGTTACAAAACTAACAATTACACCGCAAATTACACAACAACCTGTAAAATGGAGTCCATTAACAAAACGGTGTCACATGGGCCCTTTCACTTGCTATTTTCAAAGTGTTAAATCCTAAAGCCAGACTAATGAGGATGAATATATAGCTCTGTGTGTTTGTGTGTGTGCGTGTACATGTGTTGGTCCTGACTGCAGGGGCCCTAGCCTCCAGAACTGTCCTGAGGATAACAAGTGCTTCCCCTCTAGAGATGTACAAACAGGCAAGGTTTCAAGGGCAATCCAGTAGTGCTCAGGCACCTCAAAGATCCTTCCAGCCCATGGCTGTTAAGAAAGCTGGGACACATCTGTGCTTGCTAGAATTAAATGTTTTTTTGGCAGGTTGTTTTTTTTTTTTTTTTTAAGTGACTTGGATAATGTAGGAAATCAGAACTGTTCATGTTCCTTTGTGTTCAATTGACCTGGGCTAGGCCTCCGAAGCAGGAAGGGAAAAGGCCGTGGGAGGATGCCAGAAAGAACACCTCTCACTTCCCTGTCTTGTGCCCCGTGCTGACTCCATAGTCCTACCAGGAGAATGCCTGCAATACAGAAGCAGAAAATCCCCCAGAGTCAACACATCAGGGCTTGCTTCCAAGTGCCAAACCAGCTGCCGCCTCCCAGACAGTGGGTTCTGTCCTCACTCTGTTCCTGGCTCCCTGCAGTCTGGTACCAAGCTGCCTCATCGCCAGGCCCTTCTCCTCCCACTCAGCAGTGTCCAGAACACCTTCCCTACCTGCCAGATAGAATCATGCCACTCCCAAGCCTTCCTGTCACTGGGCCCCCATCACTCGTCTGAATTCCTATGTAGGTCCCACCATTACTTTTTAGTTGGTGAACCACCTTCCTGTTATCAAGAACTGGGAAAACTAGAGAGAGTTATGGCTGGCTTTTGGCTGCTGTTTCTACATCTCATTAAATGGGTGTTAAAATGCTACCTACTTCACAAGGTTGGGTAAGAAACAAAATGCAAAAATGTGTCTAAAGTGCTGTACACAATGCCTGGGGCACCCAAGACACAACTAATGATAATTCGTTATTGTTACCATTAACACAAGGTGAATGCCATCACTTATACATGGCTGTGGGCAAGTCACTTAATTTCTCTTATCCTTATTCGCTTCTTTTCAAGCAAGATAATGGTAACATCTTAGTCACAAGGCAATTTGGAGAATAAAATAGACAATGCTCATGAGTGTCCTTAAAATGATAAACAGGAAAGATTTCATTTTGGAATCCCTGTGTGCCTGGACCATACTGGATAAAACAATGGCTCTCCCAGTGCTGGCTCATTTTCATACATATCTGAGCAAAGATGCTTGCATGTAGCCACCAAATTGGGGTAATAGTAATGTTGGCATCAATGTTATTATTAACATAGCCCACGGGCCTGTTTGCATCTTCTCAGAGACCCACAACTTCTCTGAATACTCAGTGGAGCTCTCAGGGCAGTCCTTTTTTATCCCTCTCCCTGGTGCCCTTCTTCTTGGACTTCAGGCTAGGAACCCCCAAGCAGCAGCTCCCGTACGAGCCTCAGGCTTCTGCTCAGCACCATGAAAGGGTCACCATTTCTGCCAAGGTCCTGAGAAGGCCAGGCTGCTCACTGTACCCCAGTGGTGTCCTCTGTGGTTAGGGAAAATCTTCTCCAGTTACATTTAGAGTTCGTCCTGTAAGCATTCATGGCTGAAGCTGCGCTCTGAGCCCTGGGCTGAGATGAAGTCCGTTTTCTCCTTTCTAAGGGAGAAAAGCATGAGTGGCCCTTGCCTGGTCTTTTTCTTCTTTAAATCAACCAATAAATAACTGCCCCTCCCATTTCTATCTCGTAATGGCAGTGAGCTTCCATCAGTCTGTGAGGGACTCATCTACTTCATTTTCTTTTTTTTTGTAGAGACAGAGTCTGACTTTATCACCCTCGGAGGAGTGCTGTGGCATCACACAGCTCACAGCAACCTCCAACTCCTGGGCTTCGGCGATTCTCTTGCCTCAGCCTCCCGAGTAGCTAGGACTACAGGCGCCTGCCACAACGCCCGGCTATTTTTCTATTCTGCAGTTTGGCCAAGGCTGGGTTTGAACCCGCCACCTTTGGTATATGGGACTGGCGCCCTACTTGATGAGCCACAAGAGCTGCTGTCATCTACTTCATCTTATACTCATGTATTGACTCTCTCTGTGCCAGGCACTATTCTAGGTGATGGGAGAGCAAACATAAGCACAACAAAGCTCCTTACCTTCGTGGATCTTTGATCTATGGAAGAAATAGACCATAAATAAGGCAAATAAGTAAAATGTAGAGTAGCACACTAGGTGGTTTTTCTGAAGAGAGAAATAGCTAACTCCAGGAAGAGGGTTAGGGCCTGCCAGGAAGGATGGGTGAAATTTTAAATAGGGTGACTAAGAAAGGGCTTTGTTATGGGATGAAGTGTGTCCCCACCAAAAAAAATAATATTTAAAGTCCTAACCCTAGTACCTTAGAATATGACTCTTTTTTTTTTTTTTTTAATATTGGGTCATTACAGAGATAATTAAGTTAAAGTGTGGTTGTTAGGGTGGGCCCTAATACAATGTGATAGCAGCTCTGGAGATAGACACATGTAGGGAAGAACACCCTGAGAGCGTGACGGCAGCATCCACAGGCCCAGGCAGGAGAGAAACCTGGAATGCGGCCTTCCCCCCTCGGCCCTTGGAGGAAACCAACCCTTCCAGTTCTTGACTTCAAGCCCCCAGAATTGGGAAATAGTCACTTTCTGTTTGAGCCGCTCCATTTGTGCTGTTCTGTTATAGCAGGCCTGGGAACCTGATATAGCTTTTCTTAGAAGGCCTGAGGAAGTGAGGGGAACTTCCATGCTAATATCTGGGGGAAAAGCATCCAGGCAGAGGGAATAGCAAGTGCAAAAGTGCCAAGCATGTACACCCGCAGAGATTAAGGACCAACAAAGAGCCAGTCCGGAAGGGAGATAAGCAGAAAAGTTCAGAAATAACTGGGCCAGGTCATGTGGAGCCTGGATGTTTACTGTAATTTGGGGGAGAAGCCATTAGAAGGTTTTAAGCAGAGATTGACTGTCAATCCCCATCCATTTTAGGGATTTCTCCAGGGTTAAAGTTATTCCATGAGCTGGAACATGTGCAGGGTGAATACATGGTTTTTGTTCACTTAGTCTAAATAATGATGTTTCAAACCTCCAGGTCCAAGCTCTAAGCATTCCCAATACAGTCATGTGGAATGACTTCAAAGCACAGAAGCTCTTCACGTTCAACCCCCTTAGGCAGCAAGTCATCTCACCGTCAGTTGCTGAGGCTCTGGGCACTCTCCCTCTAACAAGCACACTCTCAACTTAGACTTCAGAGTCTCCTTCAGGGTTTCCGTCTCATAAGAAATTCCAGAAATATGAGTCACAATTCTTTTATTACAGATTCTGGAAGCATCAGCCAGCCAAGGTGAAATATAATGTGTCTGGAAGACAGACATGTAAAAATAAGTCCTCAAAATGGTCCCAGACACCCAGTGCCTATATTACATTGCTCAGATAGATAAACTTTCACCTTAAAGGGAAAAACTTTTGAGACAGTACCTTATCTTTATGTGTTACCTTCTGTTGTCATCAACAGAATCCTGGGAGCAAGGAATTTTTATCTGCCAAGTACTCAGCACCACACAATGCACATTTGTTGCTTAATCAATAGTTGTTGACTGAATGAAGCCTTTGCTGCTATCATGTCCAAAATGTGAGACCCTGGCGACATCTGGTGGGCACATGGTGACACCAGACTCAGTGTAAGAGATTCGTGTTGTTGAGGGCCTGCTAGTTAAATCAAATGGCACAGTGGCGCTGCTGGAAGCTTGTGTCAGTCAGAGTAATGAGGAGATCTTTGCTGCTCTGCTTCACTGGGACAAGGTCCAGGGGGTTATTGTTCTCTACATTTACAATATAATGTGGTCTTTTAGTTTTTTATTTTTATTTTTTTTATGATGGAAATATAGGAATTAATTTATTACTTCTTGGTTTATAAACAAAGGCACCCAATAATGCTTCTATTTACTTTATAAAAGATTATCAATTTACATTTAAAACAAAAAATCCCAAATCACCTCTTATAGACAAAACACAAAAATGGGGAGAAACGAAACGTTCTTCCTCCCTATTTTCAAGCTTCACTACACAGATTCAAAGAATGTTTATTTTATGTCATTCTTAAGTCAAAGAATGTATTACCATGGTTCTTTGCATTGAATGTTAGGACATTAATGTTGCCAAGTCAACTTTAAATATGGACACAATCATATCACAATTTACAAATGTATATGCCAGTGAATGAGGGGAGGAACGTAAATGTTTTAGAATACCACTTTATCAGTTGGTTAAATGAATATGAAACTTATTTTATTTAGAAAGCTATCCTGTTAATAATGAGAAATTATTATTATTATTATAATTATGTAGAAAATATAAGCAAACAAAACTAAAAGTCATGTCTAGTAAATGACGTAAAATGATTTCCAAAATCTTTAAATTTCACCTATATTCTAAATCTGTTTGGTGGGGATCAATAATCTATATACTCTTTAATTTTAGAACTTTAAATTCCAAAATATCACACTTAATTTATTCATTACCTTTCTTTTCACAACAGAATTCTAAACAAAGTCACAAAATTAAAGTGGCCCCAGCATCCTCCTAGTTAGCATTTCTTTCTTTTTGTTTGTGGTGTTTTTTTTTTTTTTTTTTTTTTTAGAGACAGAGTCTCACTTTATCACCCTCAGTAGAGTGCCCTGGTGTCACACAGCTCACAGCAACCTCCAACTCCTAAGTTAGCATTTCTTTAAGTTAAATTACAAGAACAATGAAGCAGTTCAGAAGACATACACTTCCTATGCACTTCAAGGGCCGCCCAAGTTGTACTGGGGGACTCTTTTGCAAGAAACAAAGACAGTTCATCTAAGTATATGTGGCAAAGTATAAAAATGTAATACAAATGTTAACATGTTTTCAACACATTATGGAAGTGTATTTAGAGAGATGAGAGTATTCAACATACAGTATGTGAGCCACTTTAAATCAAAGGCGTCTTTATTTATTCCATTTTCAGACAATGTCATGGTCTCACATACCTTTTACAAGGTACAGTCCTAAACCAGAGACTGGAGTATCATTCCAAAGATGCCTTTTCAAAAAAGAATATAGAGATATTTATATACATATTTCTTTTAAATTAATTTAAATTAATGTTCAAAAGTTTTACTACAGAAAATCTAGCTTCGACACAGAAGCATTTTACCTTTTCAAGATTTTACCTGCATGGAAAAAGTTGATCTCCTTTACATTTATTTTTTTCACAGTAGCAAAACAAACTTCTTACACAATCATATTTAAATTGACAAGAAAATTAAAATGTAAAGTTCCATGTAACTTTTTGTATTGTGAACTGTACTCTTTAAACATATTCCAGATACATTACTGATGATATAAAAATAGTACAACTTGATCAGCTTAATTAGAACTGTTACTTTGAGCAATCTGTTAAACTCAAATGTACGTTAAAACAGTAAGTAGAGTTAACTCCTATTAAGATTTAAAGAGAATTATCTATACATCAATTTTCTTGCTATTACTTGTTTCTATATGCATTTCTTTCTAAAGAAAAGAAAGAAAACCACATGCAGAAAAAATAAATGTCATTGTCAAACTCATTCAACAGTTTGCTACTTTATGTGATATGTAAACAAAGTCCTTTATTTAATTTTATACATATTATGCATTATTTTATTTTTCTTGAAGGAATTCTTTTAAGGTCAAAATTTCTATTTGTTTAAACACGTGAGGACATTTTATTAATGTTATTAATTACCTGCAAATGTCTTCTTCCATAATAATGCACTTTCATTCAGGAAAGATAATCCAAACCTTTTAAAAGTCCTAGGAATAAAATTTATGAAGGGAGGAGAACACAAGTATGGTGAATCACTCCCTAGTCCCACCTCCAAGAATGTCTCAAGAGATTCTCCTGCTTCAGAACAACACAATCTCTCAGGATAGATTTTTATTTGATCATATTGTGGACAGCAAAAATGTATTCCTAGTCTTTTTGATACTAACAGTTTTACTGAATTTATTTTCACTTTCCTTCAAAAAGCACACAGCATATGTTGATATGGATTCTCAAACCCACTTAGATCCAGTAGGGTTTTCAGAATAATATATAGCCTTCCGATTATGAAAGCAACTGGTTGCTAAAAGAAAAATGATATGCATCAGACATTAATCAAAAAAGGGAAAATAAGAACATATTATTCATGTTTGATGCCAGTCAATAACCTGCAGGATTATGTGAAAATAGTTTGGTAATAATTCTAACTTCAACTGATAAAAAAGATATCAAACACTGAAGAATCAAATGTCTACCAACTTGGCTAGCACCCCCTTCCAAATAAATGCTTTCCACTGCACTGAATATTAGAATTAGAAATTCGCTATATGTTAAGGCATATTTTAATTAATGTGTTCCAGAATTGCACAGTTATACTGGTCAGTGTTCCTATTTACTCACTTCTTCCCACCTCCCCTCCTCCCCTTTCTTCCAGGGATCAAAATGTTAAATCATGGTTTTGGTGGCTACTGTAGATTTGAACTGGCCTACTACAGTGTATTTACTAGGTTTTATGAGCATAAACATTAACATGTTACACAAAATGTACCATAATTACTCCACACTCTGATCTAAGATGGTTTACAGTCTTAACAAAGGTGAGATGACTTAAGTACATTTTACATTTTGTGCATTTAGACCACCATATGCGTAGATGTTCTAATGCTAAATTCTTGGTCTTCGTATCTCGTAGTGCTGGATGTTCTGAAGTAATTTACAAAAGAAATTTGTAATACAGACTAACCACAAAGTACCAGATGTTTCTTGCCAGTTGCGATCTTGCAATAAAAATACTCCAGATGAGGATCATAAGGATAGTATTAAAACCATAACATATGTTCCACAACTTGTTCAGAAGTTTTCTAGCTGCTGAGAGGCCAGACATTTCTTCATTCAATACATATTTCTTGGTTCCCATACAGTAGTTTTCTGTATATTCTGCCCAATGTAACTGCCGTACATCAATATTGAAAGTCTTTTTATCTTCAGGGTTTAGTTGATTCATTCAATGTTCATTCATTAACATTGTCAATATTCCAAATCCAGGAATTACTTGTGAGATATTCAAGAAACACCATAGCTTTGTGAAGATGAGTTATTGTTTTTATCATCCTTAGGCTTCTTCCAGTCATCCTGAGGTAGATATCATACAGGAATGCTGGGGCCTTATGGCTTACAGCAATCCAGTAATGATAGACAAGGTGATTGGAGGTTAGATTTACATTGGGCCATCTAAAGGCCTGTTCAAGAGGATTCCTCTTGAAAGTGGAAATTACATCATATTCCCAGAGGAAACGATTAGTGATTCCTGTTGTGCAATTATACACCATGATGTTTCTTGGTCTATTAACTCCGGAATACCAGGCTGCCTAAAGACTCATGTTGACAACTACATCTATAGGACAAGATCTGCAAGGGCATTGTTGGAGACACACATTGTTCAAAGAATTCCTTTCCCTGCCACAATAAAGAGACCACTTGGTCCATTAAAGTTATCAATACGTCCTGGAAAAGGCTCTTTCCAACTGGCATCAACAATTGGTAGCCACATTTAGCTTTGCTCCTTCTTGTACAACATATTCTGTCAATGCCTTTGTGTATATGTAAGTATTAGGTCTGTCTCCTATCAATTTTGGCGTAATATCATTTGCTAATTCATCATCCATCCACTCTAAAGAATCAATTAGCTTTTTAGGATCCACAGGAAGTGGGTAGACTACTTCATCAATATGCTTTCAATTGCAGTAGCCATACGCTGTTGATACATGCATGAATACTTCCAGATTCTTCATTTGTTGTGCAAGAAGAATAAGCTGTCGTGTAGCAATCACATTTAACTGAACAGTGTCTCGCAAATTTTCATTGAACTTTACTATAGCTGCACAGTGAAGTATAATTTTTTTTTTTTTTGAGACAAAACCTCAAGCTGTTACCCTGGATAGAGTGCTGTGACATCACAGCTCACAGCAACCTCCAATTCCCAGGCTCAAGCGAGTCTCTTGCTTCCGCCTCCCAAGTCGCTGGGACTACAGGCGCCTGCCACAACGCCTGGACGTTTTTTGGTTGCAGCCGCCATTGTTTGGTGGGCCTGGGCTGGATTCAAACCCACCAGCTCAGGTGTACATGGCTGGCGCCTTAGCCCGTTGAGCCACAGGCGTTGAACCAGTGAAGTATAATATTGATAAAATCTATGATGACCTCTTTATCTTGGTCACTAAGCGCCAGTTTAGTTTGGGTGAATTCGCTGTTGATTGCTATAATTTTCTCTCTAAAATCTGGATTTCCGTCTCTCAATCTGTCAAAAATCTTGCCACTAAGGACTTCTTCCACTCACTCTTTTGTCTGTCCAGCTTTCTGCCTTACCAAAACATACACTGAATTCACCTTAGGACAAGACCTCAGCAATTTTTCCAAAAGCACCTTCCCTAGGAAATCAGTAGCTCCTGTGAGGAGGACATTCTTGCCTTCATAGTATTTTGGGATTGAAACCATTTTGACTCTAGACATAGAAGCTCCAGCCTTACTCTCCCCAGGGCTGTCCAGCAATGGCTGCATTGCCGCGCCATTGCGCTCTCCTCACTAGCTTTTCCACTGCCCGCGGCTGGCTGCTGAAGAACAGACAGGCAATGGCACACCCATCTCTTTTAGTTTTCTTAAAAATAGAAATCAAAGATATAGAAAAGGAGCTGAATTAGAAAGCTGAGTTTGCAACAGGTCGAGCAGACCCTGTAATCTGCTGGCTCCTAAGAGGATGCGGAGATAAAGAGCCAGGACAGACTGGTCAGCCAGATTTCACCTCTTCCTCCCGCTACCAGCCCTCAGGAAAAAGAGGAGATGCTCAAACATGGCTTATTTGGGCGCAACCCCCAGGTCCTTCTCCAGCCTCACCTCTGGCTACTGCTCCCTGCCCCTACCACATACCCCAGAATACAGATTCATAGCCACCTAAAACACCCAGTACTCACCTCCAGACCTCTGAGCCCAATTGTTCAACAGCTAGCATCAAGCCCATTTGTCCAACAGCTAGCATCAAGGGATTGCCTTCCTGAGGGACTGCAGGCTGTATTGACATGAAGCTCTCAGTGCAGTGAGATGGCTTCCCACCAACTCCTCACTCAAGTATTCCCTCTGCACACCCT
Organism: Arctocebus calabarensis; assembly: GCA_963573935.1. NCBI lineage: Eukaryota > Metazoa > Chordata > Mammalia > Primates > Lorisidae > Arctocebus > Arctocebus calabarensis. The sequence continues at coordinate 34,934 of CAUYON010013559.1, forward strand.
AAGTCTCAGCACCCCCAGCAATCCTGGTCTGGTCCCCTGGACTACACTGTATACCCCCCATCCCACCAAGTGCCTCCACACTGGCTTCCCCTCTCCAACTAAGTCACAGCAGCCTAGATGTCCTCTCAGGCAGCTGGCTGTCTGTTATACCAGTGATTTATCACTGTTTATTACAGAACCAGGCACCTGGTAGGTTCCTGTGTGGGTGCTGGAAGAGCTATGGTTTTGGTGACAAACCCAGGTAAAGGACACAGTTTGCTACCTGGAAATGCTGTGGAGAGTGAGCAGGAAACTCAGCAGCACTGTCAACATCACAGCGCAAGTCCTGTCTGCCAGGCTTCAGGTCCCCAAGACAGTGACCATCCCATGGAGCTGTCCCTGCCAGTGTTCTGGGGTCAGCCTGTCCCAAGGACTGGTAACGATTTCAGCACATTCCTGAGCACTTATTGGTAAGGTGAATCCAAGTTCATTTTCCCAGAGCAGGTTCCTTATGAACCATACTGGGGGTCTGTGTCAGTGGCAGTCAGTCTAGGAGGCCTGGGACCACCATTAGTTAGTTCATTCTTCCATGAGGCTCTGGAGCAGTGTCTGGGGGGTGGGATGAGATAGAGTGGGACACTAGCTAAACTGTCTAAGATGGCAGCACTTTGACTGGGCAGGGACACTAAGAATCTAATCCTCTGCTCAGCTTCCCTGTTCTACCCACCCTGACAATCCTGGCTGCTCACGGGACCCATCAGGGCCATGGATCTCCCCAGTTCTCACAACCAGGACTGAGCAACCTAATTCCCCAGCCATTTAGACACATCTGGAATGTGCCCAGTTGTGGCCCCACCAGACCAGCTTGAGCCTTCAAGGAGCAAGGGATGGGGGAGGGGAAGTGCAAAGACTAAGATCAAATCAGACTAGGCTTTGTTCCCACCCTCCTCCTCCCTTCTGTCCTTTGAAAGAGTCCAAAGGCAGATCCAGAAAGAAAAATACTCAGCACTCCACTCTTCAGTTCCTTGTATGGCCCTTTTTGTCTGCGCCCTTTTTGTTCTTTAGCTTGGGTGGAGTTTATGGCCACACTTTGCTGGAAAGGTCAGGGCCATGACCCTGGGACCAGCCCCTGGCACTGGAGGAGCCCATATTTTCCACTGTGCATTAAAATGCCCATTGCCCTCAGCCAAGCTTCCCCTCGGAATCAAATAGGTTACTAAGAACTAAAGACAAAGCACAAACAGGGCCTGGAAGCAAAGGGTTGTGTATAGAAATGGAGATAAATAGGCATTTCAGAGCCAAAGCAGGCGGGCAGGGGGTGTGGCACTTTGTCCCTTCTCCCATGGGCAGTGCCTGGCCATTTTGTCTCCAAACAGTGCTTCTATTTTGGAGATTGTTTTGGAGCTAAAGCTTTACTGCTACAGGGTGTGCTGTGGGTAGGGAAGATGGATAGCACCTTTATGGAAATGTACCCTTCTGAATGACAAATGTGTCACAGTCCTACATTTTTTGCTCCCAATGTGGAGAGCACCCCTTTTTGACAACATTACTTTTCATTCCCTTGAAAATATATTCGTAAGTTTCTAATCACAGGGGTTTTTAATCAACCCAAATTCTGGCACTTCAGATCTGCCTGGTATCTTCGATTAGATGTTGGAAACAGCCCAATCTCACTGTTTGCTCTGCCCCTTGTTTTATTTCACCCAGGGCTCTAGTAAAAAGGTTTCTGGAGACTGTGTCAAGAAACATGGTTCTGGTTCCTACTCTACTGCCTTCCATGCAGCGTGATATTGGCCAAGTCATTTGTCCTTTCTTGGCCAAACTTTCTACCATTCTGGGACTACGCAGAATCATAGGAGGCATGTGTTAGTAGTTCACTGTGTCACTATGTAATATTTGTTTGATTCTTTTTTGGTGACCTCATCCGTACATTCATTAAATATATACTATCTGCCAAGAATCACAGCAGGCACAGAGATACAAATTAGAATAAGACACAGACTCGATGGAAAGAAGCACTGATATTCTGAGGGACACAGCCAGTAGCAGGACAGTTAGCTAACAATTAATTAACTTAGTGAGCTCAGCCAACTTCTTAAGACTTTTCTGAGCTTTGGTTTTCTTGACTATAGTTTAATATTTTAAATTGCACACAAACTTTATGGACACAATCTAATGAGTTATTGTGTGGGTTGACAACTCCCAGTTTGCCAGGGACTGAAGGGTTTCCTGGGACACAGGACTTTCAATGCTAAGACCTAGAAAGTCCTAGGCAAATTGGGTGGAGTTGGTCACTTACAGGACTGAAGTGACTATCACTGTGCCGGCTGCTCACATCCACATGTGTCCCTCATAGCATGGTCAGGGAAAAAGAAAATGTAAACAAACATGGTACAGTACAGACAGCACCAGGACAGCAGGATTCTGAGGAGCCTGGGTAGCTGGGTGGTGAAGGAAGAGCTGGAGTTCCTCAGGAGAGGGGGAGTGGCTGGGGAGGGGCAGTTGTGTGAGAAATGTCTACAAATGCACAGAGGATTAAGAGCTTATAGCCTGTGGGGTTCTGTGCACATCTTTAGTAAGATCCTAAAGGCAAGGTTGGTTCATATCAGAAAGTCCTATGCACAATTCTAAAATATGTGAACACCATTTTTAAGGTTTCCAAACACTCTTGAGGATGCATCCTTTGTTTAAAAAGAAAAAATTAAAACCCGCACTTCTCCCAATACATATATATGTATGAATAAATAATGTACGGGTATACTATAAATAAATAAAATGTACAGAAAATAGAAATGAGAATGTTTAAAGGATCAGATAAAAGGTAAATAACACATACAAATAAGAATTGTGTTTTGCTTCTGTGCTCCAGGAAATTACATTGCCAGCTTCCTCAAGGACACACATCCTACTTTTGAGACTGGTAGGACTGGCAGTGGAGGGTCACAGAAAGTTTAAAAGCAAAAAACTGACATGTTCAGACTTGATTTGGGGGAGATCTTCTGGAGAGACATTGGATAAAAGGCTGGAAACAGAAGGTACAACAGGAAACTATAAAAGCTCAAGAGAAGGAAGGTACCAGAGGTCTGGACGCAAGCTGCAGTTGTTGAGTCTGCGGAAAAGGTAACAGGCTGGAGAGATATTTAGGAGGTGAAATCAAGAGAATGTATTACTGAGAGCGGACACATTTATTTACTGAGTTAAATAAATAAAGGAATGCATGCATCTTAAAAGATGTCCACAAGAAGAGATGCACCCTGGGACCTGGCATTAAACTTTACTGACATTTCCGGTCTACATTCCAAATGTGATACAGAAAAACAAGGCGAAGGTCCCATTATGACTTTGTGACTTTCATGGGCCCTTGACACTTTAATTCTGAGGATCCCTTCCTCTCTCTTTTATACACACACACATACACACATACGTATTTATTTATATATATATATATATAAGTACACTTTACTTTTGCTGAATATAAGCCAGGTGTGGTGGCTCAGGCCTGTAATCTCTGTACTTCAGAAGGTCAAGGCAGGAGGATCACATAAGGCCCAGAGTTAGAGATTAGCCAGGGCAACACAAGATACCATCTCTAAAAAAAAAATAAAAATTATCCAGCAATGATGATGTTCACCTCTAGTCCTAACTAAACAGGAGGCTGAAGTAGGAGGATCACTTGAGCCCAGGAGTTTGAGGTTGCAGTGAGCTACGATGATGCCAGTGCACTCTAGTATGGGTGACAGAATGAGACCTTGTCTAAAAAACAAAGTAATAATAATGAATATAATCTAAGAGCTTTTAATTCATGTTTTCTTTTTATTTTAAAGGAAATTAAAATACTTCAGTGGGTCGCTAAGACAGTCATGTCCACAGGGCCTGAAGCACAAACTATCCCTGGAACTATCCAAATTCCAGGCAGGCTACAACTTTGACAGGTCCAATGTGAGCATCGAGTGCCATCTAGTGGTTCACATGCTCGGCAGGCTGCCATGCTTCTGCCCCGCTAAAAGAGGTTAATCCGCAAAATTTCCACGCAGGGTCACCAGACCAGTCCACTCCCTATTATTACTGCTTGCCTCAAATCCAAACTACCCAATGCCAGGTTGGAAGGCTGTTTGATTGGCAGGAGCTAAAGTGAGACCTAAAAGACAAGAGCTCAGTGGTGGCCACAAACCAGCTAAGGAAAGCTGACTGTTCAATCTTTTCATCAGATTGTTTAGTGTAGTAGTTTTAGGCAGTTTTGTGCTTGAAGCAATCTACTAAGGGAGGATAACATGAAGATAAGTTTAGGAAAGAAGTTTTAAGATACTAAAAAAAGGGTGGTGCCTATGGCTCAGCGGGTGGGGCGCCAGCCCCATGTACCGAGGGTGGCAGGTTCAAGAACGGCCCCAGCCGTATTTCAAAACAAAAACAAAACAAACAAAAAAATCACAGTTTTTCAGTATTCACTCACCAATTCTGGCTCTCTTCTTGACTGCACTTTCTTCTTTATCTACAAGGCAAAATGATCCTACGTTTGGTAGCTCATTTTTCTTTGTAGCCAACTTGAAATGCTTCTTATTGGCTGCACATTGTAGCCTGGTCTGGGCTATATCTCAAGACCTGCTCAACTGAGCAGTCTGTCTGCCAGATGTCACCAGAGCAGGCACAGCCTTAGGGAAGCTGGTGCTCACCTCTGCCCCTCATGGCCCAGGGCCCATTGGTCTGGAAATTCTATGACTTCCTCCTCATAATAAAGAACAAATTATTGCATGTGAGCCTCCCACCACTCAGAAAGAGCTCTGGTTTGATCTGTTCTTGAGATAAAAGATTCTATAACTGTAGTTACTACTATAAACCAAACAGCTGCCAGCTTCAAGGGGGGTTCAGAACAGGTCCTGGCTGCAGTGCAAACAGCTCTATTGTTGGGACCACAGCACCTCACAGAACCTGTGGTATCTTATGGTGGGAATAGTCACTAGATGGAATTAATGGAAAGCTCATGGGAGAGCCACACAACTTAGGTACTTAGGGCTCTGGAGTAAAGCTGTGACATTTTCAGCAGAAAACTGTATCCTCTTTAATAAGCAGCTCCTGAAGCCAGACGCAATGGCTCACACCTATAGTCTCAGTTGCTCAGGAGGCTAGGAATTTAAGGCTGCAGTGAGCTGTGATCACACGATTGCAATTCCAGCCTGGGTGACAGGTGCTACTGAGGCCTGCTTGAGACAGAGCACCTGTCAAACTCACCAGACATAATGTCCAGTGAGGCCAGCAGGAATCTACCGTAAGATGGAAAGTGACACACCTGGGATGAACATGAGCAGACCTAGTGTACCCAAGCAAGCCAGGGGAGCAGGCAGCCCAACTCACATGCCATCCTCCACTTCCCTCAGTACCTCTCTCTCCAACCAGCTGGTAGGAGAGGAAAAGTTCAAACTGCTTCCACAAATGCATCAGGTTGGCCTGGGACAGCAAGCTGAAAATGAACGGTGATTGCATGACTGCCCCATTCATAGGTGGATGTGAAGGACCGTGGGAATGAGAGCCCTTCCCCTGGGAAGTACTGCAAGGAGTGTACTTGGTTGCCCTCTTTCAGTGGACGGAGGAGCAGTCAAAGCAAGAAACTCATGGCTTTCATGGCCATTAACAATATGCTGGCTGCTGGGCTGGGGATTCAATGGAGATGGGCTGGAATGATGTGGATGATGAAGGGTGTAGAAGGATGTGAATGGACATATGGGACTCGGCACAGCATGTGAGTATCTCTCTGTGACATGTTAACACCCCCCAAGGCAGAAGCCACTGAAAAAGAAGCACCAAACATCGGGGTGGGAAAAATGACAGCCAGGTGACATCAGCTGGCATCCCAGGACAGAGTGCCCTCCCACCCACCACAGATGGCTGGTGCCACTGCCAAACACCCAACCTGCCAGCCATCAAGGTCAGTACAAAGCCCCATGTGACACCATCCCTTAAGAAGACAAGTTACATTAAACCCTAAATGCCATAGTGGCTTTAAGATGGCGGCTGAGTAACAGCTTCCTTGCAACTGGGCATGGTGAGACTGGAGAGAGAATTCAGGCATCTCTGACTGGCGCAATCTGCCCAGAAACATCCCTTTGGGGACACAGGGAGACAGCATGAGACTTCTGTACCCCCTGAGGAAGGCAAAAGCAGTGGAGATCTGGCAAGTGGTTATGTGTGCTCATTCGGTCTAATCCTGCTGGCAGCTGTGGCTGCAGCAGCAGTGAGATTGCAAACTGGAAAGGCCTTATCTGTGAGCTGTTTGTGTTTCTTTTGGACTTGGCACTCAGTTGAACTGCCTTGGGACTGGGGCAAGAGTATGGAGGTCTTTGAGTGTTGTCTGGGGCTCCAGACTGAGCTACTGAGCCAGATGGAGCTACCAGTGTTTGGTTGTGGGTGGTGTGAAGCCATCGTAGGAGAACTGCCCCGGCAAGCTCCACCTTCAGGGTCGCAGAACAAGCATCGGGCGGGAGCGAGTAATCTAGTGACTGAGCAGCCTAAAGGTGGGAACTGAGACACCTTGCAGCCTTAGCCCTCAGGGGCATAGGGTGAGACCTGTTTTGGCACACTGGATAAGTGGAGAGCCACTTAAGGAGTGATTCCAGCCACAAGCGCTTTCCTGGGAAAGCTTCTGCATTAGCCCAAGTTAGCAATTTAAAGTGCCTTCTAAGTAGGCTGAGGACCATTTAAGCTCTCCACCCTGTGGGGTTTGAGAAATCATTAGAGGCCTCTGGTCTCCATTTTGTTCAGCCGTATCAAGTCATACCCCAGAAGATCACCTCTTGCCCCGACAACATATACTGCTTTATTTTTTGGTTTGTGGGTTTTGTTGTTGTTGTTGTTTGTTTGTTTGTTATCATTATTGTTGTTTTGTTTTTAATTTCAACATTTTCCTTAAATATTTTTCTTTTCTTTATTTTTCTTTTATTTCTTCATTTTTCTAGTTTAAACATAATTTTCCATTGTTGCCTTTTTCAATAATTAGATATCAATTTTTCTAATGTGTCCACCCATAGTCATCGTTTTTTCTCCCAATATTATCACATAAAGTTTTCACTTTGCTTGTTTTGATTTGATTTGTTGCATTTTTGTCTTCCCTCTCTACTTGATGGAAGTGGGGTACAGTGTCCAAACAGGCTGGCAAAGACCTGTTGACCTAATGACTCAACCCAGCACCCCCAGAGGTTGGGGGCTCTTAAGTTTGGGCCAAAGTACCATACTTTACACCTATATTGCTCCCATCCCCCTCTTTCTGTGCTGCTTTTCCTTTGGTCAATAGTTGCTTCTAACCACCCCCTCTCCTTCCTCCTTTTTCTTTTCTTTCTTTCTTTGTTCCCTTCTTGTTCTTCAATCTTCTCATCCTTCTGGTCCTGTACCAAAAGGACTCATCAAAACCCTAGTCCAGAAGCACAGCAATTTAAAGAGCAGGAGGAAGTGAAAGGAAAACTAGGGCAAGGAAACAGATAAAAGAAATCACTCATGAGGAACAATCAGCAGAAAACTCCTGGCATCGTGAAAAACCAGTCCAGAGTAACCCCCCCAAGGGGCTGTGAGGTAGATACTGCAGAGGATTCCACCCATAAGGAAATGTTAGAAATGTCAGAAAGGGAATTTAGAATACAGATGATGAAAACAATCAAGGAAATGAAGGAAGCAATGAAGGAAAATGCTGATAAAGTGGAAAAAGAAATCCAAAAACAGAATCAATTAAGAGAAGAATATAAAAAGGATATGG
>CAUYON010013560.1:0-26076 GCA_963573935.1 Arctocebus calabarensis
TAGTAAACGAGAAAATATCATGAATGGTATGTCAATCAGGTTGATAAAATATCTCAGATTGCATGTGAAGCCCCCACACTGTACCCCATGGTTGAACTAATGTACACAGCTATGATTCAATAAAAAAAAAAAACAAAAAAAACCAGAATCTAGAAGCCGCTTTTCCTCCTCGAATCTGTGTCTGGTTTGGCCCTCACGTCTCCACTCCAGTCTCCACCATGTCCATCAGGGTGACCCAGAAGTCCTAGGAAGTGCTCGCCTGTGCCCTGAGGCCTTCAGCAGCTGCTCATACAGCAGTGAGCCGGTGCCCGCATGGGCTCCTAGAGCTTATCCAGTGTGGGCCACAGCAGCTTCTGGAGTGGCTTGGGCACCAGCCTGGGTCTGGGCGGAGGCTACCGCAGGCTGGAGGTATGGGGGGGCATCACAGCCACCATAGTGAACCAGAACCTGCTGAGCCCTCTCGACCTCCAGGGGGCCCCCAACATTCAGGCCGTGTGCACCCAGGAGGAGGAGGAGATCAAGACCCTCGACAACAAGCTTGCCTCCTTCATCCAGGAGGTGCGCTTCCCGGAGCAGCAGAACCAGATGCTGGAGACCAGTAGCAGCTCCTGCAGCAGCAGATGACAGCTCGAAGCAACGCAGACAGCTAGCGAGAACGCTGCATCCACAGCCTGCCGGACACTGGACACTCCGGGCCAGGCAGGGGAAGCTGACTCTGCAGGCAGAGCGCGGCAACGTGCAGGGCTGGGAGGACTTCAAGAACAAGTAAGAGGAGCGCAACCAAGTGTACAGAGGTGGGGAAGGAATTCGTCCTCCTCGAGAAGGCTGTACACCGAGCGCACCTGAACAAGGTTGGGCCGGAGCCCCTCCCGGAAGGGCTGAGGAGACCAGCCTCCTCGGGCAGATGGATGAAGAGAGCCCCGTGGGCTGCAGTCCCAGGTCTCCCACACGTCTGTGGGCCTAAGGACAACAGCCGCTCCCTGGACATGGGCAGCATCATGGCTGAGGTCCGCGCCCAGTCTAAGGAGATCGCCAACCCAGCGGCGCGCAGGCTGAGGCGGACCAGACCCAGGACCAGGAGCTGCAGGTGCGGGCTGGGAAGCCGCGGCAAGGGCTGGGCGCGCGGAGATGGAGATCTCTGAGTGATCAGGACGTCAGCTGGCGAGGCGAAGACCCGAGCTCTCAGAGGCCGGAGGGCTTCCCCGGAGGGCCCGGGAGCTGGCTGGTGAGGACGCCAAACCAAGCTGGCCCAGCCGGAGGCCAAGCAGCACGTGGCTCAGCAGCTGCCTGATCGCCAGGGTCGGATGAAGGTCAAGCTGGCCCTGAACGTGGAGATGGCCACCTACCGCACACTGCTGGAGAGAAAGGCGAGCCGGCTGGGGTCGGGGATGCAGAACTTGAGCGTCCACACCAGGACCCAGCGGCTCCTCAGGAGCCCCAGCTCGGCCTCAGCTCGGTCTGAGCTCCTCTCAGCCCAGCTTTGGCTCTGGCGGGGGTTCCAGCTCCCGCAGCCGCACCAGCTCATGGCTGCGACTGTGAAGAAGGTTGAGACCCCCAACCGGAAGCGGGCGTGTCCGAGTCCTCTGATGTCCTGTGGAAGTGAGCGCCCACTGTGGCCCCTCGGGGCCACCCTCTCACAAAGCTGCGGCGGAGCCTGTGTGCGGAGGGGGCTGAGCACGTGAAACAGAGACCTGAGGCTCAGCCCCCTCCGTCAGGCCTACCTTCGGGGGGACTTTACTGACTGGGGCACCCCTCTTACCGATGCCCCCCAAGTAAACACCAATTGGATTGCTTTCTCCAAAATAAAGCCTCAGCCACCTTGCCAACCAAATTAATTAATTAATTAAAAATAAACAGAAATATTGTTGGTGCCCTGAATAAGAAAAATAAAAGCAAAATGATTGAAAATTGAATATAAGAACCAGCACGGTGGCGCACTCCTGTAATCCCAGCACTGTGGGAGGCTGAGGAGGAAGAATTGCTTGAGCTCAGGAGTTCGAGACTTGCCTGAGCGAGAGTGATACCCCAACTCCTAAAAAAATGGGAAAACCCAGCCTGGCTCCTCAGCAAGCGCCTGTAATGCCAGCTGCTTCCCGAGCCTGCGGCAGCAGGATGCCCACAGCCCGAGTCTGAGGTTGCAGTGAGCTACGACTCCATTGCACTCTGCTCAGGGGCACAGGGTGGGACTCTGTCTCAACAACAACAACAGCAAACAGCAAAGAAATAAAAAAAATAATCAGCAAGGAAATAAAAAGACGAAAGAAAATTGAATGTAAGAGAAATTAACTTGCAAGGCGTTAAGGCACTTTGCACATTAAATGCAATTTCCTCCACATTCCTTTTATACATGGAAGCTAATGTATGACACAAGGCTCAAAGATTTCCCATTATGGCACCGAAAGACTTTCAATCACCAAGACTCCATTATTTGGGACATACCTTATCTTCTACAACACACACATATTTTATGAATTATTACAGTCATAACCCAGATCGCATCAACAGGGAAGTAAAAATAGAATCACGGTATTATTAAAAACTCATTGTTTCTTTCTTCTCTAAAGTGCTCTGCAGAAACTCTAGAGTCCTCAAACATTCCTCCCGAGTAGTTTTTATGAACTGCATGCAGTTTCCCAAATGTACTGGCTAAACTAGGACCCCTGACTTCCCGTGGTGCCTACTACAGTTCCCCTCCCTACTGCAGCCTGCCTTGGTTGTGCTTCTGTCTCTGCCAATACTCCTGGTGGCACAGGGGGCTTTGTTTTGGGCAAGATGATAACCTGTGCTGGAGCACTAATGTCTACCTTGCCCCCTCTCAAAGGACCGCTACTGTGGCCGGCCTGACCTCCCCAGAAAGCAGGATGAGCCCATGCTTAGGACACTAAAGAAAAAAAGCCATCAGAAAATTCTCTATAAATAATTTTATATTTGTTATATTAAAAATTAATTAACACCATTTTTATGACAACATTGGAATTTTATTTACATTTTCTTACATCAATTTAGGAATTTGTAATTATTATTTATTTCATAATACGATGGTGATACAAATGTTTTGGTTACATGAATTGCTTTTGTACAGTTTAATCAAAACTGTAGATGTGTTCCTGATGCAGACAGTGTTCATTCTCACTGTTGGGTAAGAATTTAACCCTCCATGCCTGCCCTCAACCCATTCTTGCATTCTGTTGAGTTTAACTCCCACAAGTCTACATGGGGATTTGAATTTCGATGTGGGGAACCCTCCCTAACCTCTTTAGTCTCAGGGCCTCTTACAATTGTGAGGCAGCCCTTATAGAATGTTCACCAATGTCCAGGCAGTGTCTTGTATCTGAAACCCAAACATGTGCTTCAGGCTTCCAAGCTCTTCCCCTCACCACTAATTTTATTGCAGCTCCTTTGCTGGGGTCTAACGTGAGTTCATGGAGATAGAACTAACAATACTGTCTGATAACCATGTTCAGAAATACTCTTCTTTTAAGATCTTTGCCCGTGTTTTTTGGTAGTCTTTTTCCCTTAGGGCCCTTGGTGAGACACCTTGGTGCTTGGTTTTATGTAACCAAGCTCTAGATAGGCCTACCCACTCCTCTGGGTAGATTTAGCATAAAGGACACTGGAATTAGGCTCCACATGGGAACCCTGATTTGCTAATGCATCTCTATCTCATTTTCAGCGATAAATTTTGAAATGAAAATGATGTTTTATTTTATCAAAATACGGTTAACAGGACTATCCCTTACCCAAGATATCTGACTGATCAACATGTTACTATCTCATTTTGATTTCTCAATTTTAAGATAAACATAAGAGGACTTCAGAAAGAAAGAATCAAGAAACCCTTAAATACTTCCAAAAAATAAACATAAATTTGCCAATGTCTGAATCATTCCTAGAGAGTCAGGGGCTGAGTGGGAGGACACTTGCAGAAGTTAATCTATAAACACATGGTCCTCACTCAACTATTCCACATGTGATCTTTAGGTGTCCTCATTAGTTGAGGGGATGAGCAGTGGGCCAAGATAAGAGAATTTCCTTCTCTTATAGAAGAGAATCCCTATATCAGAGCATACTTGGGTTTCATTGAGTCTGTAGGGAAATTTCCAAAAACTAACTAAAATAATTTTTCTCTTTTCAAAGCAAAAGAAGTGGCAATTACAGTAAGAATGAACGTTAAAAAAGAAAAAAAAAGAATGAATGCTAAATTCACTTTGATCCTCTTTCTAGGCCATCTGCTCTTCCCTTTGTGCTCTGTATTATAAGAGTCTGTTGAGATCATAGAACAAGGTAAATGAGAATAAGCAAAATGGACTCTACTTCATAGAATTCTAAATTGCTAAAATACATAGTCTTGTTTAAGAAATCGTCTTTAAGTATAAAATAGATATTAAAAATCCAGGTGATTTTGTGATATATACTGTAAAATAATAATAATTTTTTTAAAAATCCATAGATTTTGAAAAGGCAGTTTATCTTTCGTGTACCAGCCAGGAGTGAGTTTTCCAGTTAGCTCTGCCATCCACACATGTCACTTGATTTTTGTTTGTAGTATGACAGATAGGAGAAGCCACAGCCAGGCCTGGGGGAAGACAAACGATAACCCAGAAACCCCGACATTAAACCCGATGAAATTTTGAGTTTAGTTTTTTTTTTTTTTTTTTTAAGGGGACAGGGAGAGTGTATGGTGCTAATAGAAAGAAGGGTGTGTGGAAGTGGAAATGAGAGGAAGAGAAGAAGTCAGAGGGGCAGATGGAGTCTCTCTGTCTCCCAGCATCCTTCTCTTCTTCCTGCTTTGAGTAATAGAATCCCCCCACTTCTGTCTGGACACATGAATCCCTTCACACCTTACAAGCCGCACACTGTTCTCCTGGGCTCTTTTTTTTTTTTATTGAATCATAGCTGTGTACATTAGTTCAATCACGGGGTACAGTGTGCGGGCTTCACATACAATCTGAGATATTTTCATCAACCTGATTGACATAACATTCATGAGATTTTCTCATTTACTATGTGAAAACATTTTTGATCTGTATTTAGAAGTTTTCTCCTGACCCTTCAAATATAATGATGTTACAGGAATGTCATGTCACACGGATTCTACAAGGGGTGGCATCTGCTGCTTCCCAAATGCCACACTTCTTCAAATAAAAAGCAGATGACAGCATGTAGAACATGTGCAACTTGTGTCTTGGTAAATACAGAATTGAAATTCTTGGCAAAGCATGACATCTCTTTTAATAATTAGTCTCATGTCACAGAGAAAAGGACTGATTTTCCTCACCGGATCAGCAAAGTTGCTCTTCTTTTTTTTGAGACAGAGCCTCAAGCTGTCACCCTGGATAGAGTGCTGTGGCATCACAGCTCACAGCAACTTCCAATTTCTGGGCTCAAGTGAGTCTCCTGCCTCCATCTCCCAAGCAGCTGGGACTACAGGCACCCGCCACGACATCCAGCCATTTTTTGGTTGCAGCTGTCATTGTTGTTTGGCGGGCCTGGGCTGGATTCGAACCCGTCAGCTCAGGTGTATGTGGCTGGCGCCCTAGCCTGTTGAGAGACAGGCACTGAGCCAAAGTTACTCTTCTTGATGCATTTTTTGGCATGGGAGCACTGGGCTGATGAGTAACACGGACTTTCCTTTCAAAGTAAAGTCCTTGCTGTGTTTCCCAGTCCATCTTATCTTCTGGCTTTCACTTTACAAGTGACTCTCCTGTTTCACTGGCAAGAGGAAGTAGGCATTGCCCTGGATTCTAGCTGTGGACTGATTGGCAAGACACATCAGCATGTCAGAGCCTAAGAGTGTAGGTGTGCAATGCCAGGCCTAGTGGAGCAGGGCCCATGTTTGCGACTGATGGACCTGAAGGACCAGAAGCCCCTCCCCTTACCCAAGCTCACATGGGTAAGCTATCAATAGTGGGAGCCTCTTTTGTTCCCAAGAAGCCATTGTTGTCTCCTTTCCCCGTGGCCTTTTGTATCAAGACCTGAGGGAATAAGCAGAAATCCTTTCTAGATCAAAGAGGAACAGAGCAAACCAGAAGAAAGGAGGCTGACCAAATGTACGCCTTTGTTCAGATGACTACAATTCAAATGGGAAAAGAACTAGTCATACCTCATGCAGCGACAGTGCAATACTTTCAAAGATCTCATTAGACATTTGTTTTTCTTATTTTGTTTTAGATTTATACTTTACTAAATAAGATTTTTTTCTTTTTTCTCTTTTGAAAAAGAAAATGTACCCTGGGTAGCATGCTGTGATGTCATCATAGCTCACAGCAACCTCAAACTCCTGGTTTCAAGAAATTCCCTTGCCTCATTCTCTGGAGTAGTTGGAACTACAGGTGCCCAGCACCATGCCTGTTGTTGTTGTTGTTGTTGTTTTTCTTCTCCTTCTCCTTCTTCTTCATTTGGTAGAGATACGATCTCGCTCTTGAACAGGCTGGTCTCAAACTCCTGAGCTCAAGCAATCCTCCTGCTTGGGCCTCCCAGGGTGCTGGGATTACAAGCTGGGTCACTGTGCCCCGCCAAGATTTTTTTTTATTTTTTTTCTTTGTTTTTCAAGATTTATTTTTTTAAGAAAATGAATTACCCTCAAGCAGTGGTAGGAAACACTAGAGCTTAGATGACCTTTGGTGGAAGCTTTTAGAACTACGACTTTTGGTTGCCAGGTTCCAAGCCCTGCCTATCTGCACACCCAGAGCTGCACTGGCTGAATCAGTGTATGGTGTGATTGCAAACTCTGGGCTTTAAAAGAAAAAGAAAGGAAACAAAAAGACAGGAGAGGAGAGAGAAGAGGGAAGAGGGAGGGGAGAAAACTGTTCAGAAGGAGGGGGAAGGGAAAGGATTGTTCAGCAGATGATGACAGATGTCCAGAGGCTAATGGGGTGTGACTAACATCTCCCGTAATGAGAGGAACATCTTATGTAGTAATGTGGCGCAGTGTGACCCAGAGTAGGAGCTCAGTAAATGTCAAGGTTGCTGTGATGTCCATCCCCTTTGCTGCACCTTCATGCTCCATGGGGCTTCCCTTCTGCTTCCTGGGAAATAAAATAGAATCAGATTCTAGTTGTGAAGTGATTCACTTTCACTCTTCTCCAGCTCTAAGCAGTGCAGGGCTGCTACTGCTCTTCTGTAATCCTCATTGCAGTCCAGAGCTGGCTCTGTCCATCTGCACTCTTTAGGCAGCTTGAGAAGAGTCCAGCACACTGCCTCTCATATCTTGAGACAGTCGTTTCTGGAAACAGCACCATGGATGCTCAGCATATTTAGTGGCAGTTGAAGCCCATGTTAGGTTCCTTCTCAGGATACTGTTTACTTGACCTGAGTGTAGGGTTTTTCCTTCCTGCCAGTCTATCAGAGTAAGAGAGCCCTCACTGATATTAGACTGAATACAGCCTGGGGCATGCTCCTTTCTCATCCAGGTAATGCTGGTCATGCTTCTCATTCCACCCCGAGCCCTGGAAACTCTGCCTGGGGCTACAGCAATGAATGGAAGGGGTCTTAAGGAAGAATTCCCATCCAAGGGTCCCAGGACCTAGAATGAAATACAAGTCTTGAACTCTCCCCCGAATCCTCATCCTACTGCTCTGGCAGAGTATCAGGGAAGATTTACCAATTTGCCCATGTGTGTTGTCATTGTATTTGGGCTTCCTGAGAATATCTGTGACTTGGTCTAGGTGACTGTTCTTGTCTAAGACAATTTCTGAGGTGGGCTAAAAGCAGCTAACAGCAGCTAACAGCTCTTAAACCAGCTAGGGAAATGTAACGTTTGGTCTTGAAGGGAGATCTGAACAGTGCACCGTAACCGCATTGCTTCTTTCCCATTGTCCATTATTCTTTAACCATAATGAAGTTGCTTGGTCTTTGTTACAGATTGATTCTCAAAGTTGAAAATCAAGCTGTGTTGGCTATATTGTGACCTGGTAATAATATTCATTACAGTACAGCCTATGGCTAGGACTCCATTTTCACAATTGCTGCTTCCTCTTCTTGTCATACCCTTCTTGCAGACATCAATGTGGCTTGCTTCCTCACCTCCTTCAAGTTTTTGTTCAAATGTCACTTTATGAGTGAACCTCTGCTTGGCCACCCCATAGAAAATAGCAAGCACTCTTTCCTCTTCCCCTGGTTGACTTTTCACCAGACCAGATGTGTACTGGCAGTCTATATAAGTCTATATATTTATTTATTGCTTTATAAAGCTCCATCAGGACAGGAACTTAGAGCCCCAGGGCCATTAACAGTGCCTGGTATATGTGTGTGTGTGTGTGTGTGTATATATATATATGACATATATGCTATATATACATGATACTTAAGTATCTATATATATGATACTTACAAAGTGGTTTTTGAACAAATGAATAGGAAAAAGAGGGGCCCTTTAGACAGGGAAATGGGGGTTCTCGAAGGGCCTCATGGAAGGAGAATGGCATTGGATTGGATGGCAAGGAAAAGTGTAACTTTATATATAAATGATGGAAGACAGGACTTCCAGGTGAAAGGCACAGCACAAACAAAGGCAAAGAGGGACGAAACTGCTATTTAAGGACAGGGGAAGTGTAGCATACCCCTCAGCTCTCACCGAAGGCCGGCGAATCGGCATGCCTTGCTGCCGGCGAGCTGCCAGAATTCTAACTTCATTCCTCGGTCCCGCCCACTGGGGCCGAATCACGCGGAGGGATCTCGCGCACCTCCTGGCCACGCCCTCGAAGGGCGGGGCGAGAGAAACAAATGCGCAGGCGCACTGGCTGTAGTGCCGGTGCCCGGCCCTCTGGGCCCGCGGCGGCGGTGTCGCGCTCTCTTCAGGCGTTCCCGAAGTGAAAGCCTCCACGGCGGCGGCTGCTGTTGGGCCTTTCCGCCGCAGCCTGTCGCCGGAGCTCTGGGGCGGCCGCATCGAAGCAGAAATGCGTTCTCCTCCGCCTGGCTGGGGCCTGTTCTGGCTCGGCCTGGTCCTGGGCTCCATCTGCACCACCCTCCAGTCCGCGACGCAAGCTAACTCGGCCACAGGTGCAGCCTGAGCCCAGATTGCGGGGGCGCTCTTCCTCCCTCCTGCCTTACCCCTATTCATCCCTCCACATCCATTCTTTCTTCCTTTCCTCCGACTATTCCTTTTTTCATCCATCCATCTTTCCTTCCATTCCTATATATTTTCTCGCCTTCCTACCCTTGGTCCTTCCATCCTCTTCCTTTCCACTTCTTCATCAGTGTTCAGCCCTCCATCCTCTCTCCTATATATTCGTACTTCCCTTTCTTGTTGCTTCCATCTTTCCTTCGGTCCCTCCATCCATCTGTCCATTTATTCGTCTATCCTTTTCTTTCTGTCCCTACTTCCAACTCTCTGAAAGTTCATCCTTCCCTTTTCCCTTCCACCCATACATCGTTCTCCCTCTTTCGTCATTATTTCTTCCATCTTTCAATTCCTTCGTTTCAACTTTTCCTTCCCTCTCTTGCTTCATCCATCCATCCTTCCCTCTTTATCTCCATCTTTCCATCTATCACTTAATTTTTCTTTCCTTTTCTCCCTTCTTCTCTTCCTGTCCCCTCCCTCATCCATGAGGCTTGAGACCATAGCCAAAGCCTAACCCTGCCACCCAAAACTCATGCTTCCTCTTCGCACCCTACTCCCATCCTTGCTGAGGCTGGCAGGACTGTCAAGGCACAGGGTCCAGCCTTGGGCCTCTCATGGCAGGGAAGCTTCAGTGTCAGTATCGGTGCAATTGACCTCACCAGAACCCTTCCATCTTCTGTAGATGTTCCGAATGTCCTTCTTATCATTGTGGATGACCTGCGCCCCTCTCTGGGCTGTTACGGGGATAAGCTAGTGAGGTCCCCAAACATCGACCAGCTGGCATCCCACAGCCTCCTCTTCCAGAATGCCTTTGCCCAGGTATGTCTGGGGACCTCTAGGTGTGGACATGTGCCTCCTTGTGCACTGAGGGTTGGTGGGGGGGCCTTCAGCTGTTGTTAGGTGACGAAATTTGTGACAGGAAGCTCTTTGTTAGAAGGAAGTGTAGTCTGGAAAAGGGTGTTCAAGAAAACCAGGCGTCCACTCACAAGGAAGCTTATACTTCAGGGGTACCCCTCCTCTGTAGTCCTAATGTACTCAGCATGGCGCTGGCCAGCTCTCTCCCAGAAGAGGGGAATGCTTGGTGCTCAGAAGGAAGGGGGGCTTCAGAATGCCACCCACAGGTCTGACGACTGGGCTTTGAGTGAGGGCCAGCCAGCTGGTCATGGCGACTCTTCTCCCTGAGCCCCTCGAGGGGCTGCCCATAGGAATGTTGCCAACCCTGTGTGCCTGGGGACACCATCACATAGGAGCATAGAAGCATGTGCTGGATGAAGGCCTAGTTCCTACCCTTCTGTCACTGGGAAGACTCATGTCTGATGCCCGGGTGAGGCCCAAATCCCTCTGGTTGGCTTTGAGATATGCATGACTCAGCCACCAGGCTGTTTCCTGGGCCCTTGCGAGGGCGGCTGCTTGGTTACCTTGGAGATCAGAGACACATTTTGCTGTGAGGGCATTGACCTCTGCTCCTGCTCCTAACAGCAAGCAGTGTGTGCCCCGAGCCGCGTGTCCTTCCTCACCGGGAGGAGACCTGACACCACCCGTCTGTATGACTTCAACTCCTACTGGAGGGTGCACTCTGGAAACTTCTCCACCATCCCCCAGTACTTCAAGGAGAATGGCTACGTGACCATGTCCGTGGGAAAAGTCTTTCACCCTGGTACTGCTCCATGTCCCCCGTCTGAGTTCTCTTGCTTTGTGCCTGAACATGGGAATCCCTCCTGGGCTTGGGGCTGTTTTGGCAGAGGCATCTCCTGGCTGGGCAGACACTTGCCTATTCACTGCCGCCTTTCTCAACCTACTTCTCAGCTTGGCTTCATGTTCTCATCCATTGTGAAAAAGGGTAGAAGGAGTTTGGGTTCCTTTCAGAAACCTTTGGTGGTGCTGTTTGGTTCCTTGGCTCCTGGGTGGTGGGAAGGATACTGGGGGGCGGGTATGATAGGGTTGGGTGTGAGTCTGGCTCTGGGTCCACAGGGTCCCTGTGGGAAAAGCTGGGGTGGGGCAAGAAAATTTGAGGACCTGTCATGTGGGAGCACGGAGGTGTTGCCCAGTGAGGGGGGCTGAGCTTTGGTGGGGGTGCTGCACACTGCAAATATGTCCGGGGAGGCTCAAGGTCAGCTGGTACCTAGGGCCTATGGTGGGTCAGGGACTGCCAGTGCTAACCTTCAGTGCTGCTTCCTAAACTC
The DNA here is from genome assembly GCA_963573935.1 of Arctocebus calabarensis. Classification (NCBI taxonomy): domain Eukaryota; kingdom Metazoa; phylum Chordata; class Mammalia; order Primates; family Lorisidae; genus Arctocebus; species Arctocebus calabarensis. The sequence goes on from CAUYON010013560.1 coordinate 11,245, forward strand.
ATTCTCTTTAATAACAAAAATGGGAATGTTGAAGTGCAATGTTTAAAATTTTTTAAAAATAATTTTTAATTATCGTGGGTACATAATACTTGTATATAAAACTTTCTTTTTTATTTCTTGAAGTAATGCATGATTTTTTGAGCAAAACACTGGAAAAAAGGAAAGTCAAAAATCAGGCATATAAATCATAATTCCATCCCTGTGAGGCGAGCTACATTTTGATGTTCCTCTTATTCTGAGCCTATTATTTTTTGTGATTTGAGATTATCCTTATATACAATTTTATATCCTGAATTTATTTTTTTTGAGACAGAGTCTCACTTTGTTGCTCTGTGTAGAGTGCCATGGCGTCATAGCTCAAAGTAACCTCAAACTCTTGGGCTCAAGCCATCCCCTTGCCTCAGCCTCCCAAGTAGTTGGGACTACAGATTCCTGCCACAATGCCTAGCTATTTTTAGAGACAAGGTCTTGCTTTGGCTCAGGGTGGTCCTGAACCTGTGAACTCAGGCAGTCCATCTGCCTTGATCTCCCAGAGTCCTGGGATTACAGGCGTGAGCCACCGTGCCTGGCCCATATCCTGAATTTTTTTAAAAAAAACATTTTCCCATAATGTTCCTCTTCATAAAAATATGTTTTGAATGACCTCACAGTAGTCTAACATTTAAGTGTGGCATGCTGTAGTCCAAATGGTTTCAGGTTTTCATTTTCATAGGTATAGCTGACACAAACATTTTTGGAAGTAGAGTGAACTTCTGCTGGGCAGTAACACCAGGAATCTGGACTCTTGATCTCAGCTCTGCTACTTCTTAGCTGTGTAGTTAACCTTGGGCAAATTTTTATTGTCTTGGAACCTGAGATTCCTTACCTGGGAAGCTAGAGTCATAGTTGTCTTAACTACCACCCAAGGGAGCCTCCCAATCTGGTTAGTTTATGAATGCATTGGAACACAAGAGTGCCATAAGGAGGGTGGTTGTTTATTGTTAGCGTTACAACTTGCATGTTGTCCGTAGCTTTCCCTTTGCTCACTGGTTCCCTGGTGGGCTCAGAAGCCTTTTTCAGGAACCCACCTGGCTAGTCTAGGTGGAAGAAAACATTCACCTGTGCTAAGCCAGGCCCAGTTTTGAAGGCAAATCTGTGAGGGACCATATTGCACAACCAAAAGCCAACGCCAGTAGAACTTCCTGCAGTTTGGTACTTATCACCATAGACGTTGCCTGAATGCAGCTGGAGGGAAGAGATGATTTTGTAGAGAGGAGGAAATATAACAGAGGGGGAGATTGTACTTTGGGAAAGGAGGCCAGACCAGGACTGAGTGGTGTTGCTTGGACTTCTTCCTTCTGACCATTGGATTTTGGGATCAGGCCCTAAGCACCATGTCCTAGCCAGAGAGTAAACACTTTTCCTGTAGTCCTTGAGGAAACATTTTGTTTCCAATGAACCTTTGTTTTTAAGATCTTTTACTATCAGTATTGGGCCTGCCCACAGATGACAGTAGCCACCATTGAGTGCCAGTTATGTGGGTGGTATTTACTGTGGTGGCCACTTTTTTAATCCTCTCACCAGCAAGCTAGTTGGGTTTGTATCATTATCATCATTTCCTAAGGAAGAAATTAAGGATCATAGAAGTCAAGTGGCTTGCCTGAAGTTGCCCAGATTCTAAGAGGTAGGATCAGGATTTGAACTCAGGTCCATCAGCTTCCTATTTGCTCTTGCCACCATACTTGCTGTGCTCATAGGCCCTCCACCTGCTGCCCTCTTCCTCTCTAGTACTTTCTTCGCTGGTGGGAGCTCTACTGTGCTGCTCTGCTTCTGGTGCTCTTTCTCCTGTGGTTCTGCCTAATGTCTCCTCACTGTTCTTTCTGGCTAACCTTTCATCCCTTGCAAGCCTTGCTTATTCCTAGAAGTCTTCCTTGCAAACCCTCACCTGACCCACTGCACTTCTATGCCTGAGGGCTCCCCCGCTTGGCACTTCAACTCTTTTGGCAGTTGCAGTGCTTCCTTGTTTTCATGTGCTGTTATTTTGTTTTCCCAAATAGACTGTAAAGTGCTAGGCTTATGCGTGTGTTTCTGTTTCATGAATGAGCACATGAACTTGAAGTCCTAAGGCATGGGCATGAGTCCTGGCTCACTCATCTAATATCTGGTTGGGCAAGGCCCAGCCCTGTCTTGAGTCTCCCTTTCTTTCCACATCTGCCCTGTGGTGGTGCTGATGACTCTGCTCCTTCCTTCATAGGGTAGGTGAGAGGGTCCAGTGTGGGCTCCAGGGAACTGTGCCGTATTAATGGGCTGGCTTGCCCTGCTCTTGTGTATCCCTTTTGCAGGGTCTGACACAAATTGCCAGGGCTTAGGGACTAGTCAGATGCTCAGTACTCAAACATAAATGTAGAGAATTGACTTTAGAGGGGGTGTTTCATCATCTTGCGTAAGCTTCTGATTTTATAGATGGGGACACTGAAGCCCCAGAGGGGAGATTTCACTTGCCCAGTCGTTTACACAAGTTTTATTTTGAGGGGATGGGGTATTGAAAGACTCTTGACATTTTATTTAACAACTTTCTTTTTCCTCCTCAAGGTATATCTTCTAATCATAGTGATGATTCTCCATATAGCTGGTCATTCTCTCCTTATCATCCCTCCTCCGAGAAGTATGAGAACACTAAGGTAAGGCTCTGAAAGGCACACTGTTCTGAGGAGGAAGCACTTTCTCTTTGTCTAGCAAACAGACCATTGTGTATACAGCATGTTGTGCCAAGCAAGCTGGTTGTGCTGTGAGGTTGTTGGTTTCATTTGTGATAATGTTTTGACAGAGACAAGTATTGGATCTTTAGCATTAGGGCTGATGGGAACAGTGGCTTCATTTTAGAAGCTGATAGGAACTCTTTGTTCTAGAACCTTAGCCCCTAGTTCATTAGACTCATTTAACGGTTCCTGGGTCCCCACTCTGGATAAGGCTCTGAACTGTGGGTTTTGGGAGATGCTGAGGCATGGGAGGGAGAAGAGAGGTCTGAGTTCTGGGAACCTCAGTCCTCAGTGGGAGAAAGGCATGCTGTCTTTCTGTCTTAGCTCTAATCATATGTTCAGCTGCTGAGACGTCTGACAGAAGTTTTAAATTTTTAAAGCATTATATAAAAAAGGAATCTACAAAGAAAATATTGGGTTTAGAGGAATATCCCAGGTACAAATGAAGCTAAATTGCACATTTAAGAAATTCAGAAAACTATCTGGAGAACTGAGTAATGACGTATACCTCTGAGGTTTTTGGAGACTTTATGTGGGGAAGAAGGGTGAGGATTTGGGGTTGGGGTGGAAGGTATTGTTCTGTATTCTTTTTAAATTTCATATTAATTTGAGGGTACAAATGATTAGGTTGCATTGTTTGCATTTGTTAGGTAAAGTTCAAGTTGTAGTTGATCCCTTCACTCAGGAAGTGTGCTGTATACCCCTAAATTGTGCCTGTTAGGTGAGAACACACCAATCCCCCTCCTTCCTCTCCCTCCTCCCATTCCCCCTTGTTCTAAATTCTTGACAGCTTTCCATTTCAGAATACAGTGAACACTTAGGGCTCTAGTCGTTGGCTTGTGGCTCGAGTAAGAACAGAATGAGATTGGAAAACATTATCTCAAATCCTCAATTCCCTGAAGCCATCTTGCTACTTTTTAGTGGTCTTACCTACACATGCCAGGCCCCTATCTCCCAGTCCTCCCCCCAAATTTCTTACAGTGGCAGATCTGATAGTACCAAACTCCCCTTGAGTGCTGTAGATCATGTATATGTAGAGGGTGAGCCAGTGGTCTGAGGCAGGTGCTGGACTGTCCTGCTCAGGCAGAGTGGCAAGGCAAGCTGTGAAGGAGGGAGGTTGCTCTCCTTCTTTGAGATGGAGCAGCAGCCAGCACAGCCCCTGGGTATTTGTGATGTGTATGTAATAGTCAAAACTAACTTTGGGAAATGAAGCAGGAGGTTTCATTCTGTGCATTGTGTTACTGGGGATCTGGAAATTCCGTGGATTGTCACTTTACCTAGTTGATTGGGACCTTGTCACAAGTCTGAGTGTGTTTTTGAAATTTAAAACAGGAATCTTTCCTTTTTAATTTTTTATTCAGATATAATTCACATACTATCAAAGTCTCCCTTTTAAAGTGTACAATTCAGTGATTTTTTAGTAAATTCAGAGTTGTGTAACCATCACCAAAATCAATTTGGGGCCATTTTTATCACTCCCCAAAGAAGCTCTGTATGCATTACTAGTTATTCGCCATTTCTTCTCAGCTCACAGCCTATGACAACCACTAATCTGTTTCTATTTTCCATGGATTTGCCTATTCTGGACACTTCATAGAAATAGAATCATATAATATGTTGCTGTTTATACCCATATCTGGCTTTTTTTGTTTTGAAGACATTGTGGAGAATATGTCCAATTGTGTCCCCCCAATTTGGAGGTGGGGTGGAAGGTATTGTGCTATATTCTTCTTTTTTTAATTGTGGAGAAGTGTTTGCCCATTTTTAATTGTCTTATTTATCTTCTATTGTTGAGTTGGAGATAATTTTTTTTTTTTTTTGTAGAGACTGAGTTTCACTTTATCGCCCTTGGTAGAGTTCGTGACATCACAGCTCACGGCAACCTCCAACCCCTGGGCTTAGACAATTCTCTTGCCTCAGCCTCCTGAGCAGCTGGGACTACAGGCACCCGCTGCCACAGCACCCGGCTATTTTTTTTTTGTTGCAGTTTGGTCGGGGCTGGGTTTGAACCCGCCACCCTTGGTATATGGGGCCAGTACATTGCCCACTGAGCTACAGGTGCTGCCCAGGAAATAATTTGTTTTGATAATTCATTTGCTTGGGTTTCCTTTAATTAATTATGACCTGGAGACAGAGAATTAGCCACCAGAAACTAAGTGCTTGGTGGATTTCTGGCCCCTGCCTGAAAAAGAAAAAGTACTTCTCTGTTTTAGTTTTGTTTCTGATGTTCCTATGCCGTCTGAATGACTAACATTAATGGGCTGGTGATGTGAATGTTAAATCCACATGAGTGTGACCTTTGTGATTTTTATTTCTTGTATTTAAAAGGCTGATGTCATATGTTTTGTTTTGATAGACATGTCGGGGGCCAGATGGAGAACTTCATGCCAACCTGCTTTGCCCTGTGGATGTGGTGGATGTGCCAGAGGGCACCTTGCCTGACAAACAGAGCACTGAACAAGCCATACAATTGCTGGAAAAGATGAAAATGTCATCCAGTCCTTTCTTCTTGGCCGTTGGCTATCATAAGCCGCACATCCCCTTCAGATACCCCAAGGTGAAGAGCTGGCTGAGGGCTGATGTAGCACAGCCACAACAGCTGTGTTGTTTTTTGAGGGAGGAATTTGTGTACGAAAGGTGGCCACATCCTCCATCCCCAGGCACCAGGGTTGCCTGATGGACACTAGTGTACTCAGTGGAGTATAGATGGGATTCAGAGGTCAAGGCCAAGAACTTGTAGGAAATCTTAGGACATGTAAGAATCTTGTAAGAAATGCTTTCCTTTCTGTTTCCCTCCACTGGAGTGTTTTATTTCCTTTCCTTGGACTCATCCAGCAAATGTTGGGTTGGATGGTGAGGTCTTCACAGTGAGCCGGAGCAGGCTGCCAAAGTCTGTAATGAGGGATGGCTCTGAGGAAAATCTTCGGGGAACGTGAAGTTCTCTTCAACAACTGCCTTCCCCCCACCCCGAGCCTGTTATTTCAGACACCTCAAACCCAGGACAGTGCATTGCTTGTTGGAACCTCATATCCTATACTTGCTTGTATGTCATGTAGAGCATATAGTCTTTTCCTTTTTATAATCTTTTTGAGCTTTTCCCTATTGTGTTTTTGCTGGGCCTGAACATCTCATCCTTTTGACTTTGCACAGAATGCCCTTTACACATGAGAGTAGGGACCAGGAGGTATGCCTTCAGTGCTGTGGGTGTCTTGCTTTGATTAGCCCAAAGTACCGTGCCTTCCTAGCAGTTGAGACTCAACCCTCCAGCCTGATGGTGATCCCTAGAAGGGCCTGCTTATAAGGTTGGCCCTTGGCTGGCATCTGGTAACTTTGATTTTGGGAATGTTCAGATCATTCCCAGAACTGATGATTGGCTTGTCATGCCTAAACTGTTTAGGCAAACATTATGGTTTATGCTGAACCACTGTTTTCCTTCTGTAAGCCTGGAACTTTGGTGTGCTCCAGGCAGAAGATGTCTACATGACCAACCCCAAATAAAAGTGGGATACTAGGGCTTAACTGAGCTGCCCTGGTTGGCAGCATTACATGCATGTTGTCACAGAACTCGTTGCTGGGAGCAGTAAGTATAAACTGTGTGACTACCTGGAAGAGGACTCAAAACTTGTGCCTGGTCTCCTCTAAACTGTGCCTCATGTGCCTCTTCCCTTTGCTGATTGCATGTGCCATCCTTTCACTGTAATATGTTATAGCCAGGGGTATGACTATAGACTGAATCTGTACATCCTCCTAGTAAGTTACTGAACCTGAGGGTGGTTTTGGAAACTCACAGCATCTCACCATAATTGAGAGTCTGGTGTGGATAGGGACAGGAGGGCATCTGTTTATATGAGGCAAGAGAGATGTCACCGCTCAGTTTGTAGGAAAGAGAAGTTGGATGATTTCATTGTTGGCTTTCATGAGGGTGACATAAGGCCTGACTTCTAGGTGGGGTAAGTACCTGGGGAACATCAGTGAAATGCCATGTAAATGTATCAAAGATAGTATAAACACTAGTAGAGCAGTAGCCTTGTGACTTTGCCAAAAGACTGACAACCTTGTGGCTTTGTGTGCTTTTCCTCAAGGAATTCCAGAAGCTGTATCCCTTGGAGCACATCACCCTGGCTCCTGATCCCCAGGTCCCTGACAGGCTACCCGCTGTGGCCTACAACCCCTGGATGGACATCAGGCAGCGTGAGGACGTCCAGGCCTTAAACATAAGTGTGCCCTATGGTCCAATTCCTGTGGACTTTCAGGTACCAAGCTTATCCTGTGAGGATGTACCAGGCAATAATGGTGAAGCCACTTTTCTCAGTGGGCATTGTTCCATCCATAATGTCTTATTAAGAATCTTCTCTGTGTAAGGGATTGTATGAAGTACTGGGGCAAGGGTGTTTTGTAGGTGTTTATAGCATGGGTAGTGCTGGGTGGATTGAGTCTCCCCACCAGTGTCTCAGCCTCCAAGGGCATCCAGAGATTTGGTGACTTGTTGTATGTGGGCACAGGGTGAGAAGGTGGCCTGGGTGATTAGCTGATGGGGGATGCTGTTTTTGTTTTTGTTTTTTTGCAGTTTTTGGCCAGAGCTGGGTTTGAACCCGCCACCTCTGGCATATGGGGCTGGCACCCTACTCACTGAGCCACAGGTGCCGCCCCGGGGGATGCTGTTTAATGTGAGTTGACAGTTCATCAATTATAGGGTGGTGGGCAACTCCCAAGCAGCAAGAATGCTCAGTTTGCTGGAATTTGTAGATTTCCTCTGTAGGAAAACCTACACTGGTAGCTATCATTCTCAGGGTGGCTTGGTGAGCAGGGCCTTGACACAAAGGGAACTGGGATGCCCACAGTGCCATCCAGCTGTGATGCCTGGTGTCCCTTTGCCATGATACCGGGTGGGGGGGAGCAGCCACAGAGTTACAAGCCTCATGTTGAATCATCAACCCCCTTTATCTTGGAGAGGGCAGAATATATGTTGATTAATAAAGCTCTTTTTGGAATATTCCACACAGAGCCATGCCCTTCTCTTATCACTTGAATACTGCAATAGGCAGATAATAGTGGATAGAGAGGGCAATGTTTTCAAAGTGTGCTTCTGGGACTGCCTGCTGGGAGGGGTTGTCAGAAATGCAGAGTCCTGGCCCCCTCAGAAAATTTCCAAAAAAAAAAATCACAGCCAGGTAACTGATGCTCTCAGAGGTTTGGGAACCACCTCCGTGGTATATTGTTTAACACCAGACCAACACATACAAGTATCTCTTGCTATGCAAACCCATTTGGCTCCTTAGTTTGCACAGCAGGAGTTCGTATGTGGGCATAAGGGTAAGGATGTTTGAGTTTGGGTGGTGAGGGGTTTTCATTCCTCAAATCCATTTCATTCCTCCGTTTCTGGTGGCAAGTGGTGAGAGTTTGGAAAGGAAGAAATTCATCAGTTTCTTTCCTGATTTCATGTTTCTGGGTGTGTCATGGTGAGGTAGTTCAAATTGCAGCTCTGAGGATCATCTGGATACTTTATTAGTGATGGTCACTTAAAATGACCCTTTAGAATGGACTGTGTGGCAGGAAGAGTGCTGATTCTTTTGGTCCCCACATTAGCTTTGTGAGGCAGCTGATCTCTTTGACAGGTGAAGCACACACTAAAGTTGGGTGTGTCCAACTTGCCTGGCAGCACAATGTCAGTACCGGGTGGAGCCCATTCTTTTCTAGGACATGCCACTCCAGAGCCCCAGGGTTGGCTTTTTTGGTTCCTGGCAGTGTGGATTTGAATTCACACTCTACCCCATACTGGCTGCTTGATCTCAGTGATTTTATTTTCCAAACCTCAGTTTCCTTGTCTATAACATGGAAACAAGATGGGCCAAAGTTCTCTATGACACCATCTACTTTGGAGGTTTTGGTGAGAACCAAAGTACCTGTGGAAGTGCCCAGGACAGTGTCAGCTACTTGGGGAGGTTTCCTTTAAGTTCTCTTAATCCCCTTCTTACTCACAGTGGCCAGCATGACCCACAGGGCCTCCTTGGTGCACATGTGCTCATCCCTGCCCCCCACATTCTCTTGGACTTAGGCCCTGCTCACCATCCTCTTGCCTTAGGTGTCTGTGTCCAGGCACTCTCTACAGGCATTCTCAAACCCCTCAGGTTTGGGCTCTCGTCTGCCCCCAGAGCTCTAACTCAGCTCCACTTGAGCCAGTGACCTCAGGAGGCCACACTGGAGTTTTTGACCTGTTCCTTCTTGGTCACTTAGCCTGCCTCTTCTCCTTACAGCTCCCTCATGGTGATACCCTTGTTGCCCACACTGGGGTCCCCCATGTGTTGTGTAGACGTCTATTCTCACCCATGTGTCTAGGTGGCCTTTTGCCTTGGCTCCTTCCCTGAATAGCTAAGGCCCTGTGGCAGGTCACTTAGTGTTCCTTGGTTCCTTCCTGTCCTGATCACGGGACAGCCCCGTCATACCTTCTGCTCTCCACCCTGAGTCCCAAGGGCTGTTGGAGAGAATCCATGCAGCTATGAGAAATGGAGGCCCTTGGCTGTCCTGGGCCAGCTACCTGCTAGGCTCCTCTGACATGTCCTCTTCGCCATGCTTCTCCAGCCCCTGACACCCCTCTATCCCATTTCTCAGCAGATGACCATCTTTCCTATTTTAGCAATGGAGGCTAGTGCAGATCCTGGCTGTGCCCCTTGTCAGCTGTTGACCCTGGTCAAGTTCACTCACCATTCTGAGCCTTGGAGTCCTTATGGGTATAGTGGCTCAGAGGATCAGATGGCACCCAGTAGGTACTTGGTGAATGAATGCTATTAATAATTTTCCTCCCCAATACCTGGACTTTCATGTGCACCTGGGCTGGGTATGGAGCGTTCTCTCTAGTCTCTGACAAAGAACAGCAGGGACTTGACTTCCTGCACTGCCCCTCCTTTGTATCCTTCCTGCGTCTGTGAGCAGAGTAAGGTCTTCCTTCCCACCCACCTTCCCTGCAGCCTCTGTTTTTGCTCTGTCCCTCCCAGCTTCAAAACTGCTGCCTCCTTAGCTCCTACCTTTTTCTCTTCCCTCCCTGCTCTTTTACCTGCCTTTTCCTGGAGATTGAGTGAAAAGCTGTTCTGTGTCCATGGCCTCATTGCCCATTCATTCTTCATCCTTCTCTGCTGAAGCTCCCAGCTCCGCTGCCCACTGAGAGTTCTTTTACCTGGGTCAGCTCTTGGCCAGTAAAATTCATCTTGTGGGGTCTGAGCTTCCCTGAGCTCTGTGCTATTTCTCACAGGTGACCAGCACCACTTCTTTGGAACTGTCTGCCTCCTGGGCTTCCTTGCCAGCCATCATGGACCCTTTGGTCCAGACTCCATAGCAGGCTTCCCTTTCTGTGTATAACACTTAGGTGCTGCTGCCTAGGCTCAGTTCCAGGGTCCCTTCTCTCCAGGCAGGCTCATCTGAGGCCTGCTGGCACATGAGTCCTAGGACAACCCCTCTAGCCCAGGCCTCATTTCTGCTTTTTGGATATATATGTTCAACTGCCTTTGAGAGCCATTCTCAGACACATGACCATGACACCCTTAGCTCCACAGGCTTCCACGTGGCCCAGCCAACACCTCTACCTCCATTTTTTCTCCTTCCTGTTGTGCCCCTGCAATGGCTTTTGCTTTGTTTTGTTCATTCAACAAATGTATTGAATGCTGCTTAAGCACCCAGCAGTGGTCTAGTGCCATCTTATCCAGAGCCTCTGGCATTAGCCTCTGAGCTGCTGCCATAGGACTCTTAAGAATATGCATCCCAGATTGCATCAACTCCTCACCTTGGAAGACCCCCTTCATCTACAGCCTAGGATGTAGATGCTCCCTGAATGGGCCCACTGGGTCCATATTATCTGGCTCTGACCTAGCTTTCCAGTGTCTCCTCTCACCCTCTGCCCGCCACTTTGATTCTCCAGCCACATCAGCCTGGTCATCAGCCCGGTCATCAGTCCTAGACACAACCACAATGTTCCCTGCACTGCAGCCGCTGCACAGAGCATCTGACCCCATCTGTCTGGCTGCAGGTGCCTCATCTCAAATGTTGACTTTCCCTGGAGCCTTCCCCAACCTTCCCAGGTAGACTTAAGGGTACATTCTCCTGTCTCATCCCTAGGTTCCACCAATAATGTAGTCTCAGTCTCTCTCTCTCTCTCTCTCTCTTTTTTTAAAGATAGAATCTCTCTATGTTGCCCTTCGTAGAGTGCCATGGCATCACAGCTCACAGCAACCTCAAACTCTTGGGCTTAAGCGATTCTCTTGCCTCAGCCTCCCAAGTAGCTGCCATAATGCCTGGCTATTTTTTTGTTGTAGTTGTCATTGTTTGGCAGGCCCAGGCTGGGTTCGAATCCACCAGCCCACGTGTATGTGGCTGGTGCCTTAACTGCTGAGCTATGGGCGCTGAGCCAATAATGCATTCTCTTGTCTCTGTGATTGTGTCCTTACTGGACAGGTGGCTCACTTAGGGTGAGGACTAAATCTGCTTGTTGCCTTATGTCCAAGGGTCAGCATATGAGGAAGAGAATATACCTTTGTACATGTATATAGGACATAGCTATCCTGATAGGTGTCTTTTGTCCCCAGGAGGACTAAAGTTCCCCAGAATACAGACTAAAGACTTTACTATAATAGAGAGTATCAGTAGGCTAGTCTTCTCCATAATCCTTTTAGAAGGTTGGGTGCATATCCATTCTCTTTACTGCAAGGGGACCACAGGCAGGTCTCTAGATTGTCCTCACTCTGGCAGTGATGAGAAGCAGCTGGTAGGTTCAGCTAATAGAACAAGGGCTGCTCTGATAAGTCAACAGCTCTCTTGCATCTTACCCACAGTGGGGTGGGGAATTAATCTTTTTCCTTAAGTTTGTGAACAAGGTTGGGGTGGGTCAGCCTAGGGGGAGCTGATGCCTCCTTCACTTCAGGGCACAGCCTTACTATTCCCAAAGTCTCTCTGGGGTTCAGGAACTATGGCAGGCATGGTGCTGTCTCGTGCCTCCTTTCCATTTTTCCTGACTGCTGAGAGATTTTTAGAAATGAGCTCCACATGACAGCCCTGGTCAGTGAAGATAAGCAGTTGTTATCTTTTGCTGAATTAGAAAGTGGTCAGAGAAAAGGCTTATTGAGGTCTGTTGTGATGAGCTAAATTGTGCCCCCCAACACCAAAGGGGGGTCCTATAAGCAGAACTTCAGACAGAATGTGACCTTTTTTAGAAATAGGGTCATTGCAGATGTAGCTGAGGTCATATTGGAGTAAGGTGGGCCATACTGATACGATGTCCTTATACATGTAAGAGGAGCGGAGAGGGACACACGCAGGAGGAACTCCGTGTGAAGATGGAGACAGAGGTTAGAGTGATACAGCTTCAAGCCAAGGAATGTAAAGATTACAGTCACTAGCAGAATCAGGGAGAGGAAGATACCCCCCAGAGCATTCAGCAAGACAGTGGCCCTCTTGACACCTTGTGCCAGTGTTTTGATTTGACCAGACTGGGGAGAACTCAGTCATGGAGGGAAGGTGTAAAATGCTTTATTCAGCTCACAGGTGGCAGGGGGAGGAAGCATGGTAAGTCCATCCTAGTTCCTGGTGGCAGGGGAGCTAAGTTATACATCGCAGTCTGTGATCCACAATCAGCTCAGGGGAAAGGTCCTGTGCACCTTTATACCCAGCAGGACACAAGTGGCAACATGCAGTAACATAAGCATGACTTCACTATACACTGCTATGGCCATGTAGGAATACATGGCACTTTCCCATGGGAAGAAAGCCAGAAAGCCTAGACAACTTCATCTTGTCCCATCCCAAGGCCATCAGCGAGAAAGCCCAAACACTTTTTCTCCTCCCTACACCTGGATTCCAGACTTTTGGCCTCAGAGCTAGGAGATGATACATTTTGGTTGTTTGAAGTCATCCAGTTTGTCATACTTTGTTACAGCAGCCACAGGAAATTAATATAATTGACATGTATCTTTGATATGTCCCTCATCAGAGCACATGCAGTTCTTGTTCAGAGGGGATTTGGGGTCAGTGTCTGTGTACACATTCATCTCCTGGGATACGTCAGATTATATGGGGGAGACAAAAGGGGCAGTCAGTGACACATCCATCCACCTTGATCCCTGCCCTAAAATGAAAGCTGATCTGCTTAGAAATCAATCTTTTAGATGTGCAGATGTTGCAGTGACCGTGGATGAGGGGATGTGGATGGTAGAGAAAGGAGTTTTATGTTTTGACATCAGCTAAAGCAGTGGTTCTCAATCTTCCTAATGCTGTGACCTTTTAATACAGTTCCTCATATTGTAGTGACCCCCAACCATAAAATTATTTTTGTTGCTACTTCATAACTGTAATTTTGCTACTCTTATGAATCATAATGTAAATATCTGATATGCAGGATGTATTTAGGCGACGTCTGTGAAAGGGTTGTTCGACCCCCAAAGGGGCTAAAACCCACAGGTTGAGAATGTAGAGGGTTGAGACTAAGAGAGATGCTCAGGTAGACATTGTCTCTGTATATGTCTTGGCAATTTGAATCACACTCACTAATTTTATTTTTTTAATTTGCAGCGGAAAATCCGCCAGAGCTACTTTGCCTCTGTTTCCTATTTAGACACACAGGTGGGCCACCTTTTGAGTGCTTTGGATGATCTTCAGCTGGCCAATAACACGATCATTGTGTTTACCTCGGATCATGGTAAGCATTTTTAAATGCTCTGGCGAATAAGAGCATCTGAACTTTCCTGTAAAATGTGCTTTTTAAAATTGCCATAAACATAGTTGTGTTCTCTTTTGTGGATCAATGATACCCGTAGTCTGCGGCCATGGGTACTTTTCTGATCAATTTGTTAGGTGAGTTGGGCTGTAGCAACTTTTTGTTCTTGATAAACACAGAGCTCCATTTGTGTAGGGAGCTATTATAGCACCCATTTATAACCTAGAGGAAGACTTAGTTTTTAGAAGGAGAATATGGAACAATCCTGACACAACCCAGGAAGACCTTCAGACCTGGCTCCATGCTGCCCACCCCATTCCTGCTGTCCTCTGCTCTGCCAAAAGCCTGGGTTTCTCAACTCTTCTAAGTCTGTTTCCTCTTTTTCCAAAAATGGAAGTAACTTTTTTAAAGCATTCTTTTCAATTTGAAAACTTTTCAACATGCCCAAGATTGGAGAATAGAACAGCAGCTCCCCAGTTCCTCACTCAGGCCATCTCATTCATCTCATCTACACCCACTCCCCCACTCCCAAATTGTTCTGATGCAAACCCAGATGGTTTCGTTTTCTGATCTCTATCTCTAAAAAGTATTGCCTCTTTTGAAGTATAACCATAATACCATTATCATACCTAGAAAAAAGAAAATAATTCTTTCATCAAACATGACTTAGGACAATGGTTAGTCATAACATGTGCTCATCATAAAAAGAGAAAAGGATCTTGAGTGTATAGTGTAGGGCCAGAACATCCTTCCCTTTATCCCCTTGCCCAAGGCTGACTTGTGTTAGCAGATTGGGGATCCATCTGGCAGCCTTTGGCTATGGACATATGCACATGGGGATGTATGTTACATGTGTATGTGTGCTTGTACCATGCAGCTCATCACAAGACATACTGTGTACTGCTATGGTCCCTGTCTTTTCCCCACTGAATGTCACAGTTCTTTGTGTCACTTCTCACAGGCCCTGCCTTTTCCCTTGTAAAGGTATGTCTATAGTATTTTATTATGCATAGAGGTAGCAGTGTTTTTCAGATATTCCTAATGATCTGCCATCCACCTCTGCCCAATTTCCTCTTTTATATGGACACACTTTTTGCTGTGACATAGCTGCAGTTGATTACCAATAGCTTGGCTCAAAGTGTCCTCCTGGGACATCCTATTTCTGAACCACCTGGGAGCTGATAGAACATGTTGGTTCATGCACCCTGTCTCTTGAACCGGCGGGTGTGGGGTGGCCTGCAGGTCTGGGCACGGGAATGTGCACTGTAGCAAGTGTCTCAAGTGCTTCTGTCTCCCTGTACATGAGCTCTGTTCCCTAGGCTGTGCTGCCATTTGGTCCTCTGGGGCAGGAGCCAGAGCCCTTCAGAGCTGTCTGCCCAGGTCTTCAGCCTCTTGTTC
>CAUYON010013562.1:0-58174 GCA_963573935.1 Arctocebus calabarensis
AGGCTTAGAGTCAACAGTGGCAATTATTATTCTAGCTTTAGCCTCAAAGATACTTCCTAGACAGTCTTAATAATCCCAGGAATTTCCCAAGTTATTGGTATCCATCTTTGTCAGTCCTTTCCAGGGAGATTGGGTTGGCAAGAATACTGAATATTCAGGAAAACTCCCCTGTGCCTTCTGGCTTCTCAGATGGGTTTACCTGGCTTCCCCAACTGGCTTTGCCTATCCCCTCAACTCCCACCAGCCCCAAGAGAAAGTGAGAACTTTAGCCCACTCTCATTCTCAGCAGGGCTGAGTGGAAGATGACAACCAGTCACGTTATATCCTAATCAGGATGCAGCCCCCTTCCTGTGGGCTGTATCACCAGAGTTCTCTTGGATTTGATTTTTCCATGGCTGTATTGGTGGAGGCTCTTTTAGTAGCTTTGTGGAACCTAAGAGGCAGAGCATGGGCATTATTTTGCTAGTATGAATCATAGCAGGCACAACGCAGTTCTGGTATTAGAGGTTGTGGTGACGAGTGAATCAGGGGGCTTCATCACCACAGGTTACACCTTCCCGGGCTCCCTGCCTCCCTCACTGAACCACTTTCCTTACCTCTTTCCTATCTTCCTCTATATCCCCCACTATTTCACCTGCCTTATGGGGATTCTTGCCCTAGGCTGACAGCAAGACAAACCCTTATTTCAACTACCTCCTAAAATGGGAACATTCAGGAAGGATTCCCTTGTTCTATTTCTAGGACTCCAATAGGAAAAAGATAGGTTTATAGACACATTTTTCCACACAATAGTATCACAACTCATGATCACCAGTTTCTCTTGGTTTTAACTCTAGTAAGGTACATTGCTTTACGTAAATTAGATTGAAACATCTGAAGCTGCCATTTCTATAGGGCGGAAATGGTGAAACATTGGCAATTTCACATGGTTCAATCTAATACTTCAATAAATTCTTGTGAGGTAAGTGATGGACTATATACAATATTGTCTATGTAGTTCCAAATATAGCTGATTTACAAATGGATTTCTGACATTTCCATACTAACTTGTAAGATGCTTCAGATCAGCTATAGTGTTTTATTCATCTTTCTATCCCTTACAATACTTACCATAATACCTTACACTGTGATCTACTCCATAAATGTCTATTGAATGAAAAGAGAGTGTGCTTATTTACTTATATCTGCACCTTGTTCTTCAGACGAAGGCCCTTCAAAGCTTCGGCCCTGCCCGGAAGGTGAAATTGTGGGACTTCCAGTTGGCGTGATCCCACAGAGAGCACGTTTGTGAGTTCCTCAGGTAAAACATTGCTAAAAACTTACAGAGTAAATGGAGAAGAAGGATGCATGCTGAAAAGAGAAAAAAAGAAAGGCCTAAAGGAGTCAGCAGACTTAAAAGTATTCTCAGAGTAGAGGGCGACGTTCTAATGAAAGGTATTCAAGAGGTAGCAACTGTGGTAGTCCCCAAACATGACCAAGAGAAAATACAGTGTGGGTAAAAGATGAAAAAGATGACATGAAAATGGAGACTGACATTAAAAGGCACAAGAAGAGTCTTCCTGACCAACAAGGACAGCAGCCAGTATGGATGAACCAGAGGCAAAAAAAAAAGGCTTAAGTCAAAGAGAGAGAAAAGAAAGGGAGAAAGCAAAGAGAAGGCACCAAAGGGTTTGATGGTAGACTCTGAACAACTTTGGAAGTGCCACCTAGGACGGATGTTTGATTAGAAGGTATACCTTGACTTCAGCTCCCAGCAAGAACAACCCAGACTGCTGCAGTTCATACCCAACATCTCTCCTCAAGTTTATTTTGGGAGCTTTGAACAAAGTATTTTCTTTGATGGCTGAAAGCTATACTCATTTTATTTTTTTGTTAGGTAAAGTCTCTCTTAAAATTGTGTCCATCCCCTAAGAGGTGTGCCATACACCATGCCCCCCAATCTCCTCTCTTTTCCACTCTCCCTTCTCCCTCATTTCCCTACCCCAACCTTTTATTAGATCATTTACTGCCTTCACATTAGAATTGAGTACATGAATTCTTTCTTCTCCATTCTTACGATGCTTTACTCAGAAGAATGTGTTCCACCTCCATCTAAGTTAATACAAAAAGGGGCAGCACCTATGGCTCAAAGGAGTATGGCACCAGTCCCTTATGCCAAATGTGGCAGGTTCAAACCCAGCCCCAGCCAAAAACTGCAGGTTAATACAAAAGACGTAAAGTCACTATCTTTTTAATGGCTGAATAGTATTCCATGGTATACATATATCACAGCTTGTTAATCCATTCCTGGGTTGGTGGGCATTTAGGCTATTTCCACATTTTGGTGATTATAAATTGAGCTGCAATAAACAATCTAGTGGCTCAGCACCTGTAGCTCAAGCGGCTCAGGCACCAGCCACATATACCTGAGCTGGCGGGTTCGAATCCAGCCTGGGCCTGTCAAACAACAATGATGGCTGCAACAAAAAATAGCTGGGGCATAATGGCAGGCACCTATAGTCCCAGCTACTAGGGAGGCGGAGGCAAGAGAATCATCTGAGCCCAGAAATTGGAGGTTGCTGTGAGCTGTGATGCCACCGCACTCTACCCAGGGTAACAGCTTAAGGCTCTGTCTCAAAAAAATAAAATAAAAATAAACAATCTAGTGCAAATATCCTTATGATAAAATGATTTGTTTTCTTCTGGGCAGATGCCCAGTAATGGGATTGCAGGATCAAATGGAGGTCTAATTTGAGTTCTTTGAGGATTCTCCATACTTCCTTCCAAAAATATTGTATTAGTTTGCTGTCCCACCAGCAGTGTAAAAGTTTCCTTCTCTCCACATCCATGCCAGCATCTACAGTTTTGAGACTTTGTAAAGGGGGTCATTCTCACTGGAGTTGGGTGATATTACAGGGTGGTTTTGATTTGCAGTTCTCTGATGTTTAGGGACAATGAGCATTTTTTCATGTTTTTTAGCCATTCATCTGTCTTCTTTAGAGAATGTTCTATTCATGTCTCTGGCTCAGTGATATTTGGGATTGTTGGGTCTTTTTTTGTTGATTAATTTGAGTTTTTGTCCAATTCATAATATGCAAGTATCTTCTCCCATTCTGAAGGTTGTCTATTTGCTTTGGTTGTTGTCTCCTTAGCTGTAGAGAAACTTTTCAGTTTAATTAAGTCCCATTTGTTTATTTTTGTTGCTGTTGCTGTTGCCACAGAAATCTCCATAAAATCTTTCCCCAGGTCAATATCTTCATGTATTTTTCCCACACTTGCTTCAAGGATTTTTATTTTTTCATGCCTTAGATTTAAATCTTCTATCCATCTTGAATCAATTTTTGTAAGTGGTGAAAGGTGCTCATCCAGTTTCAGTCTTTTCATGTAGTTATCCAGTTCTCCCAGCTCCAGTCACTGAATGGGAATTCTTTTCCCCAGTGTATGTTCTTGTTTGTTTTATCAAAGATTAGGTGGCTATAAGATATTAGTTTCATCTCATGGTTTTCTATTTAATTACAAATGTCTATGTCTCCATTTTTGTGCCAATACCATGCTGTTTTGATCACTATAGCCTTGTAATATAGCCTAAAGTCTGGTACGGTGATGCTCCCTGGCTTTGTTTTTATTACTAATAATTGCCTTGGCTATACAGGGCACCATACTCATTTTAATTGGATGCTGCCCAGTATTCAGGTATTATCAGACATCCAAATTCTGTGGTATTAATGTTGTTGTAGTTGTTTGTTCTTATAACCTGATGATTACAGTCAGTAAAGTTAAAGCAAATGATATAATACTGACAAATAAGAGTGAACTCAGATTTAAAGAAAGCTATTATGTAATTATATCATTTAAAACCATAACAGTAAATCTTGTAAACAGTTACTTCTTTGGAGTTTTGATTTTGTATAATGCAGAATAAAAGATGTTTTGTATGTAGAAAAAAGAAGATATAAAGCTTCAATTTAAATGGAATTCATTCTAATAGGAAATGGATATCCAAAAATTGCACATAACAATTTGAAAAATATTGTAAAGGGAGAGATCTTTACATGGTACTAAACCCTTTAGAAAGATCTTAATTATAGTCAGTTCAAAATTTCAAGCTATCACATCTATGCAAGATGGCTTTTACAATACCTCTACTTTCTTTTTTGTTTTTATTTCAGATTAATATTAGGATACAAATGATTAGGTTACGTTGTTTGTATTTGTTAGGTAAAGTCCAAGTGCTCTTCACCCAGGAAGTTTGCCATATACCCTTACATCATGCCTATTAGGTGAGAGCATACCAATCCCCCTCTCTCCTCCTTTCCTCCCACTTAAATTTAATTCAAGTGTTTTCTCTTATGTGTTTTTGTCTTATGTGGGTAGGTGTAGTTGTTCATCCACTGGTTTCATATTAGTATTGAGTACATTGGATACTTGCTTGTCCTTTCTTATGATTCTTTACTAAGGAGAATGTTCTTCAGCTCCATCCAGGTTAATACAAAAGGTATAAAGTCTCCATCTTTTAAAGGCTGAATAGTACTTATACCACAGCTTATTAATCTATTCATGTGTTAATGGGCACTTGGGTTGATTCCACATCTTGGCAATTATGAATTGAGCTGCGATAAACATTCTAGGACAAATGTCCTTATGGTAAAATGATTTTTTTTCTTCTGGGTAAATACCTAGTAATGGGATCATGGGATCAAATGGAAGGTGTACTTTTAGCTCTTCAAGGATTCTCTATACTTCTTTCAAAAGAAGCTGCATTACTTTGCAGTCCCACCAGCAGTACAAAAGTGTTCCCTTTTCTCCACAATCACACCAGCATTGCAGCTTTGAGGCTTTGTGGTGTTGGCTATTCTCACTGAGGTTAGGTGATATATCAAGATAAATTTCTTCCTTCACATCAACTTTCAAAGTAATCAGGCCATGCTGAAATTTCCTTGTTTATTCCTCTAGTATTGGGACCAATCCAGAGCAACTCCCAGATTTGAGAAGTGGAAGACAAAGGTGGAAGTTATCATTCACTGGGACAATTAACACATGAAGATGTGAAACTTATTCATGTGTTAATTTGTTAAAGCCAAAGTCCCAAAGCTGCAGATGCTGGTGTGATTGTGGAGAGAAGGGAATGCTAACTTAGAAAATATTAGAAGATGGATGGATGGATTCAAGGATGCAGGAGCGAGTAAAGGACGGATGGATGCATGGAGAGAGAGAGAAATAGGTGGGCAATATGTTTATGTGAGGAGGAAGATGAAGAACAAATCGATATATAATGCCTGTCTCTTGTTCCCTACATACACATAAAAATTGGTTGTCTCCAATCTACACAAAGATTTCTTTGAAAAAATAAGAAGTATTATGGGTGGTATACATTTGCCTGGCTAAAGTACCTATTTTAAGCATCCCTGCCTTGGCAAGGTCCAATTCTGCTGAGCACACTCTTCTGCTAAGAAACAGGCTGAACCCTGATGATTACTAAATAAGAACATAATTAATTATTTCTTCAACTGAATAGTCCTGAATTCTACCACAAATCAATCAGTTCTTCAAGCCTAAGAAACTCTGACTCTATTTTAGCTCAATGAAAACAAAATCAATGAAGGCCAATTATAGCCCATCTCGTTAGACTATGCAAATGGTGTGCCATACAAATGCGAGCAATTGGGCCCAGAGCAGCAGAGAAGACAGGGCAGCAAAGCAGGCTGCTGCTGGCTCCTAGCTGCTCAGTCCACACAGCAGAGCCACACTGGAGCCTTTGATTTAAAAAATTTGTCTCTGGAGGCTTCTTGGCAGAAGGCACCATGTTGGATCTTCAAGGTCAAGGGCAACTCTAAGAACATATATCTGATATTCAGGGGTATTGCCCTATAACCTACTGTAACCTGCAGCTGAAATCTGGTTGCCTTGCAGTTCATAAGCCTGCATGCAGTCTGACACGTGATGCTTGAAAATTTCTGAGTAAGGATAACACATATGTCACAAAGGACCAGGCAAGCCTCAGGGACAGACATAAGGTTGATAAGCAAGGAACACTGAGGGATACAAAATAAATCTCACTTGCCCCCCAGGATATCGTAACACCCCCAAAACCTGGCCACAGGACTGAAACTCCTACCACCCTACCACTCTTTGGCATTGTAACATTGAAGGTCTAAGAGCGCCTATTAGAATCCAAAGGCATCAGAGGGAAAGAGAGGTCACTAAGCTACTATTTCTCAAACTTCAGGTATTTACACACACACACACATTTTTTTTCCCTGTGTAAGAGTACAACCTGTAGTACTATTTACTTATCATATTTCATTGAAAGTAAAATACTCAGATGTTGACCTTTCTTGATTTAACCATAAGCATCAGCTGAAAGTTGCACACCAGTCCAAGCACACTGCATGACCTAGTTTATGGGCGTCTCAAGATGACATCAGCTGTGGGATATATCGTAATTCCAGAGAGGTTTAAATATGGGGGGATGTGAATCTGTAGAATCTGTGAAATGGAGTAGTATTTTTCCCTTTAAGTCACTTTTTTTAACTTAATAAATTTCTTTTTAAAAGAAAACTTTTTTAACAATGCCCTAGAAACCAGTACCACTGGCACAAATAAAGGGACCTATGTAAATAACAGAGAATATGAGAATATGGAAATAAATGTAAATTCTAGGCAATATAATTAATCAAAGTGGACATTCTAAATTTACACCACCTTCTAGTGTATATATTATACTTCAATGCAAAAAAAAAGTTTAAGAAATAATTCTAGCCCCCAAGGTTTGCGCCTGAAGCCTACATTCACTTTATTAAAAATGGAGATTAGCAGTTTTAGGAGACTAAAAATACACTAGTTGGCAGGCACAGTGGCGCATGCCTATAATCCTAGCACTCTGGGAGGCTGAGGCAGAAGGATTGCTTGAGGCCAGGAGTTTGAGACCAGCTTGAGCCAGAGTGAGACCCCATCTGGGTAATGGGATAGGATGGGCAAGTTTTGACAAGTATGTAAGGAAGGAGAAGCCCAAGACCTAAGGACATCACAGAGAAAGCAGCTCAGGGAGAGATAAAGTGAGCAGGAAGGAAGGACTCAAACCTCCAGCAAGAGGCTAGAGATGAGATGAGAAAGAGATGTTCTGAAGTGTGTCCATGAAAAAAGGAGACAATTAATGGGTAATTGGGAAGCACAGGAAACAAAGCTGCTGATTTAGCAATTTTGGCGTCATATCAGAATTGTCACTGAAATGGGCACCTGTTTATCACTGACTCTTGAGGGCACATTGCTTTTTCAACACGTCAAGGTAAGAGGGGTCTACAATAACATGGGAAAACTGTATACACTAGGGGGCCTGGATTACTGTGCTAAAGATTTATGAGAAAGTCAGCCCTCGGCTCTTGTTAATTACTGTTAGTTTAGTTCCTTTTTGGTCCTTCTTAATACCAATTCCTTCCTGTTCCTCTCTGGAAAATACAAAGAACAATTAACCAGAATGGCTTTCACGAGAATCCTAACACATTGGCTGTCTCTTCTCTAAGGTGCACAGGCCCACTTCATCAACCTGAAGATACAGCTACTTAGACAGACATCACTCAAGATGCAAAGCCCGGGTATTCTCAGTCAGTGCAATCTGGAAGTTGGTATTCTTAACCAAGACAGTGTAGAAACGGACAATTTCTCTTTTTATCTCAGCCACTGAACTTCCTCCCTTATTTTTTGTTCCATTCATCATTTTGTGGTTCTTCCCTTGAACCTACTCATCTTTTTCACTACACGGCGACCAGAATTGGTAATTATATTCTAAATAATGGTTGATCAATGCCAGGTATTAGAGAACGCATCCTTGCCCTTATTCATGTCATACTCTTGTTAATACATCTCTCAATCATGTTTCCTTTTTTAAATAATAGGATTACAAACTGCTGACTCATATTCAATTTATGGTCCACAATACTCTAGCCAATTCTTTTAGTACCCTTGAATGCAAATCTTCGGGGCCTGCACATTTAGATACCAAGCTCACTTATTTAAATTATCTCCCTCTGAGTCTTTTTCTCTTTTCATTCTCCTAAAGCATGCATTACCTATTTCCAGATTCCCATTCACTTAATCATGCATAAAGGTTTTATAAAAAGACATTGAATGCCCTATAGCCTTTTGATGTCATCAGAAAGTCTCTTTCTTTCCTATCTAATTAAAGGACAACACTCTGCTCTGGTCTTTTCTTGCTCCTAATAGAGTAAAAAAAAAAAAAAGAATGTTCTATTTCGCCTTTGGAAGTTGCATCTCATTTCCTGCTTTAGTAATTCTGACCTTACTTCTGTGAACCTTTCCACAGGTATTTGTCCTTAAAACCTCAACTTTCTCTAGAATTTTTTCTATTTTTGAAGCTAGGTAGTTCTTTAATAAATCATTTGGATGTCTTCTATCTCTCCGACCTTCCTAGATGCATGTGTGAACCCGTTCTTCCCTTTTGTCCTTCACAAAGTTCTGATAATGTACTTTAAGAAACCTAATCTCATGTTTAAGGCATTAACTGAAAAGGATGCTACAGGAAGGAGCCCAGGTGAGCAAAAAATGTCATGACATATGATTCCAACACCAAGATGGAAACTCTGGACTTCGGATAATAATGATGTGTCAGTGCAGGTCCATCGGCCACACAAATGTGCCACTTTGTTGGACACGTGGATAACAGGGAGGTTGTGTGTGTGCAGGAGGGTCCATGGGAACTATCTGTACCTTCCTCCATTTTACTATGAACCTGAAACTGCTCTAAAAAATATAGTCTATTACAAAAAGAAAAATGTCATGTGGTTGTTACTATTTTTTTCAACACTGAAGAATATATGATTATGTTTATTTGAAACATTTTTCTTCCTTCATGGGTATCTTCCTCTGCTACACATTGGAAGAAGAAGAGTTGTTTTGAGCCACAATTAAATATACAAACACTAATGAAAGGTGATTAGCAAAAGAAAAGAAAGGAAAAAAAGGTCTGTGCCTACTTTTGGTGATATCTGACAACACAGATAACGAAATAAAGTCCTGACAAAATCAGCATGTGGCCCACAGGCCACAGGTGGGACACCCCTTAATTCTTCCTTCCTTCCTAAGATATCTCAGAAATATTCTACTTTATTTCTGTCATTCTTACTACCCCTTTCTTTCTACTAGTAAACTGAATCGCTCTACTTACCACCTGAGCCCATTTCCTCCTGTCATGTCCAAAGCCCAGTAGGAGTAAAAATCAGATTGTCACTGTTCTTTAATATAAACCCAAATTTTATTTAGTGCAGTTCGGCGAGCAGTTCTCAACACCCTCGCACTCTCTTCCAGGCCACTTACACAACTGCTCCAGGCCCAGATGTGATTTGCTTCCACCTTACCCCACCCGATTCTATTTTCCAGCAGAGATATCCTTTCAAAATACAAATTGACCCTGTTGATCCTTTGCTTTTAGAGCTCTATCGGCTTCCCATCACATCTCCCCCCAAATCCAAACTCTTTCTCATAGCCTAACAAGGCCTTTCATGGCCCGAACCCCCACCACATGCTCTTGCTTTAAGGGGCTCATGTGGGTACCATGGCCTTCCACTCACTTCTCTCGCCTGGAATACTCTCCCCTTCACATCATTTTCTGCTGTCATCCTTACCTTGTCCTGCTTTATTTTCTTCATTGACATCATACTTATTAGACATAAGTCTAATTATTTGTTTAATACCTCTTCTTACCAGAGGGCAAATCCTGTGAGGGGCAGAAATTTTGTCTTTCTCATTCTCTGCTATACTTCCGGCCACTGAAACAGTTCCTGGGATACAGCAAGTGCTCAAAAATAATTTTGGAATGCTTACGTGATAAAATAAGCCCTGATCTTTTTACCTAGTAGGTTACCACATTCCTTTTACATCATGATGAGAGAAGATTGCTTGGCACTCATATCTTTGCTCCTCAGAAGTCTCGTACAAAGGAAAAATATTTGAGTTATAATGATAATGCTATCTGGAAATTCCTATCATGAAATACTGTTCTGGGTCGTTCATTGCAAGCTCACTGTGAAAAATAATTTGCAGTCTATAACTTGTAGAGGAAAATTTTGCTTTGCCCACTGCTCTTTGCAAGGTCAAAAAGGACAACATTGATCAGGGTTCAGGAGGGGTAAGAAATGGTGAAGAAATAGCCATTCGGGGCTGAATGAGGAACTCTAGAAAGCAGGAGAAATGTGCTGAGCACCTCAAGAGAAGCCTCAGATAGGGATGCTACTGGGAGAATGTGCCCTCCTGCTGTGGCCAAAGCAACATCCTCCAGGGAATTAGAAGCACAAGTTATAATCACAAGGTGATCGTGCCTATAATCCTAGCACACTAGAAGGAGGACAAAAGTGGATCACTGGAGCTCTGGAGTTTGAAACCAGCCTGGGCAAGAGCATGACCCTGTTTCTACTACAAATAAAAAAACTAGCCAGGCACTGTGGCAGGTGCCTATAAGTCCCAGCTATTCAGGAAGCTGAGGCAGAAGGATCACTGGAGCCCAAGAGTTTGCAATTACTGTGAGCTAGGACACCACGGCACTCAACCCAGGGTGACAGAGTGAAACCGTCTCAAACGAAAAAGAAAAAACATGATTTAAATCTCACTTAAGATCAGAATCTGGTCTGGAATGAAACCCTGAGGGGGAAAATAATTGCCTATGAGATCTAGAAACTGTTTTCATGGATATTCCTTTTTTAAAAAATCCTAAAATGCATTTCTATAAACAAGAAAAACCCTATTATATTTTCCATGGTTTTGCCACCACTAAAAATAAAGATGTGATTAATTTAGCAATGATTCATTCATGCATTCCATCATTCATTTAAAAACAGCCAACAAATACTTGCCGCAAGTTCACTGTGTCTATGGCACTGGAGAAACAGCATCCATAGTGGCGGATGGGAGCGGCCAGGGGGTG
Organism: Arctocebus calabarensis; assembly: GCA_963573935.1. Lineage (NCBI taxonomy): Eukaryota > Metazoa > Chordata > Mammalia > Primates > Lorisidae > Arctocebus > Arctocebus calabarensis. Next base: position 10,913 of record CAUYON010013562.1, read on the forward strand.
GCTGAAAGATGTGGTCTCTGACCTCACAGAGGTTGTAGGCCAATGTAACCAATGTTAGTCAATTAGACTTCAAACATGCCCGCTGTCTGGTGCTCTTGTTAATAAGAGAGTTGATTATGATCCAAGCATTCTCCAGCTACCAAAGAGTCTAAACAGAAACAATTTGGGCACTTACTTGACCACGGCCACATGAGAAGTGATGGTTTTCCAACTGTATTACAAAATAAACAGCCCCATTAAATTCATCATTATTAAATATGCTTGTCTGTGCATGATAATATGAGTTATTTATTTCATAATGAGGTTTTAATGGGTTTTGTAAATAATTTTGAAGGACAGAGACTGCATTTTCCAATGATATTTCAACATTTGTGTTCAATTGTCTTTCTCCTCTAAGGGTACATTCTGTTAGCAAAGTGCTGGACTTTCCTGAAGTCTAAACAATTTGAGTTCTGTCTTATGGGTAACTGAAATTAATCAGAGGATCAAGACAGAGTGAATATTGTATGGTTTATGCTTACAAACACTACCCTTCTTCTGTTCTCTCCACATATATACAAAAAGAAGTTGAAACCAAAAGAAAGAACTGAGGTCTTTCCAATAGCTCCCGCAATCCCCCATCATGTAGAAATCACCAATGACTCCTGCAGCAGCAGAAACTGGAAAGATACAAACCACGTTTCATTAACCCATCTGAAGATGCATTTGTGCAAGACTTGAATTCAAGCCTGTGTTAAATTGAAAGGAAGACACTCATTTTGCTGGTACAGATTTAGAAGGTGGAGTATGGCTCTAGTATCAACAATGTTGACTCCTGAATCCTAGATTTTGGCCTTGGTGCTGTGTTTCCGAGCCAGCAGTGGAGGCAGCGATTTCCTGATTCCAGACTCACAGCTGAGGTAACACCACCCTGTAACCAACGGTGGGCCCTGGGAGCTCCTGATTCTTCAGCCTCCTGTCTGTACCCAGTCCAAGTTCTTTTGCCAGGTAGTTTCAAGTTGTCCTGCAGCGGTAGCTGCTGGATGTCCAGCCTGGGCCTGCTCCTCCAATCCTTCTGCATGCATTCCCCGTGTTAAACCTCCCTCAGCATAAAATAGTAGAGGTGGGTTCTCCTTACAAGCATCTGAACCCTCACATAGGCCATAACTCTGCTCAAGAATTCATTGTCAAACCAGGTAGCCTCTGCTTTTTCCATCTGTCTATGGGGAGCCTTCCCTGAGACTTATCTAAACAAGACCTTAGGGTTTTTATTTTATGCTACTTTAATGACTCCCTTAAGAGAACATAAAATTCCTTTTATGTCTCCTTGTCCCCTCTCCTCCTCCATCTTTAGTCAGCTTCCATTTCCTGGGTCACGGTAAGCTCCTTGAAGTAGACCTGTTAATGCAAGGGTAATAAAAACAAGACGTGCCTTGAAAATATTGGAAGGGGACAAGGTGGGGAGGGATGGAAGCTACAAATTCTATTTTATACTTTAGTACATATTGTTTTGTTACAAAACTCTTCTGAAAAAAAAGTCAAAATCTAGGATTCCATACTTCTAGGACAGAACATTAGAGATAATGTCATCATGCCTTCCAAAGTTGATTGAAGCAGTGAGGCTTTTAGTTTAGTTTTTGCAATTTTTAAACCAACTACTGCCTTGCAGCATGTAAACCAAAACTTGTCATAATTATAGCAACACTAGCAGCTCCTATTCATTGAGAGCCAATGCTGTCAAAACCATGTGAGAGATGGATGATTATTTCCAAAAGTTACATCACCCCTAAGACATCACATCCTTTCTGTAGATGGAAAAACTGAAGGAAAGAGAGAATAAGCAAATTGCCCAGGGCTTCAACCCTGTTTAACTCTAAAGATAATCCTTCCAGCACATTCATTTAATCTTTCATTGAACACATCTTTTTTTTTTTTTTTTTTTTAGAAATAGTCGCTGTCACTCTGGGTAGAGAGCTGGGATAATAGCTTACAGCAACCTTAAACTCCTGGGCTCAAGTTATCCTCCTGCAAGAGCCTCCCAAGTAGCTGGGACTACAGGTCCCTGCCACAATGCCTGGCTATTTTTAAAGATGAGGGTCTTGCTGTTGCTCAGGCTGGTCTCTGAACTCCTAAGCTCAAGCAATCCACCAGCTTCAGCCTCGCAGAGTGCTAAGGTTGCAGGTGCAAGCCACTGTGTCTGGCCTGAACGCATCTTTTTTGAACACCTTGAAGAGACTCTGAGTCCCAAGGACCACACCTTCTATGGTGGGGGGAAGCACAGGAGATGTAGCTGAAAATAGATCAGACATGGTTCTACAGCACACTCAGTTGTTGAAATAGATGGTCAGTCATGCCCACTGCCATGGCTCAGAAAACCTCACCTGACCAGCTCAGAAGATGGCAGAGACCACCTTTTCTAAATAACATCTTGCTTTGGTTCTCATCTTTCCCATGCCTGAGTTTGCAACCCAGCACTGTTACTTACGAGCAATGTAACTTATAACATGCTTTTTTTTTTCCTTTTATTAAGTCATATGTACATAGATCGTGAATACATTTATACCTGTGTGGGATTCCATGTGTTGATTATTTGTACAAATTGGAGGGCTTGCATCCAACTGATTAGCATAGCTTTCACCTCATTTACTTAATCACTGTGTTAAGATGTGTGCGTATGACAAGCTTTTTAAACTCCTCACACACCTTTAAAGTGAGCATAAGAAAACAACCTACCTGCTAGGGGTCATAGCAAGAGAGCCCTCAGAAGAGTGCTGGCACATGGGACCCCTGCGGAAGTGTGAGCCGTGGCTGCTGTGTTGCTACTGCCATCAGGGCTGTGGCACGGCACAGCCGCAGCGGTACACAGGGTGCTCCTCAATTACTAGAACATGAGGAATTCTGAAGGTGTGCTCTTCTCAGACGGGAAGCCCACTAAAACAGCAGGTGGCTTATTCATTTTCGTCAATGCCTTCTTCCCAAATGCATGGGTTACTATAGTTTGCTTTGATACTCCACTCTGATCTCTGTCTCCTCAAATCAGAAATAGCCCAGTACCAGTCCATTCTACCCGTCTCTCAAAAACTAAGAGCCTTTGTCACAGACAGTGCTGGGCAACCCGAACAGACTCAGCTCTCGGCCCTTCAGGAGCTGCCTTCAGCTGGCTAAAAACAGTCCTCTTCAGCAAGGTCTCCCCTCCTTCGCAGAGTCAATCTTCATTTCTAACTGGTGCAAGAGTCTAAACTCCAGCCTCTAAACCCCAACAGTGAACAAAGCTCCCCTGGGGGTCAGGCTCACCCAGCCCAGCTTCTCCTTCTGCTCAGTCCCTGCCCAGTAGACAGCAATCCCAACAGCAGGCCCTAATAAATTGCATGCTAATCTCAAACCCAGACCACAGCATCCATTCTGTTGATGTAAACTCTTAAGTTTACTAGACGTCAGAACTGCTGCCCTCCAAGGCTCAGCTCACCAGCCCCCGTGTGTCCCTATTCAGCAGAATGGTCTGTATCGAGCTCTGCTGGTGTAGTGACTGCCAGCTGCTGCTTCCTACTGTTTTGTTTCGTTTACTTTTCTTTTCTTTTCCCATCCATGGGTTTGGAGCAAAACATGTTCGAGTATCCTTTCTCTAACAACTTCCTCAAGCCTCACTTTGGGATTGGCCTCATGAAGCCTGGGCCCTACTTACTTAAGGCCAGTCCCATTCTCAGAGGCTCCCGGTACCTTATACAGACTTCTGCCAGGCACGCAGAACTCCAGCTCATGTTCACATGCCTGCCCTGTACACATGATTTACTGCTGAATATCATCTTCCAGTAGGAGGTGAGAATAAATGTTTGCCTTCTAAACAGAGAATAGGCACGCTTAGCCCAGTTCAAAGTTGTAATTTTAAAAAGACTGAACAGGCCAGGAGTGGTGGCTCATGCCTGTAACCCTAGTACTCTGGGAGGGCAAGGTGGGTAGATTGCTTGAGCCCAGGAGTTTGAGACCAACTTGAGCAAGAGCGAGACCCTGTCTCAACCCAGTCTCTACTAAAAGTTAGAAAAACTAGCCAGGTGGCATAGTGAGTGCCCATAGTCCCAGTTACTCAGGAGACTGAGGCAAGAAGATCACTTGAGCTGAGGAGTTTGAGGTTGCTGTGAATTATGACACCACAACACTCAATCCAAGGTGACAGAGTGAGACTCTGTCTCAAAAAAATAAAACATAAAAAACTGAACAATTGCCTGTTCCCTTTGGAACTGAAAGAATTGTCTTAGCAGCAGAGACCACCCACATTAGGGAGAATTCGGCACACTGACCGTCCAGCTGGTGTGTGACTTCCAGCTTCCTAACAGAGCACATGGTGTAAATGGCTTGGCAGCCCAGGGCAGGTCCTTTAAATGTGTCTCTCTCCTCCTTGAGCACGAGCTTAGCCTTAGTTGTGTCTGCGTCATGCTTGTCACTACCAGAGCACTTGTGGGGGATTAATCCCCGACACGAGGATGACTTTACCTGGCACAGGAAAGTCAGTGGAACCACTGAAGAAGAAGAGAGAGCAAAACAAATTAGGGGTGCAGGTCTATGTGGACGGGGGTGGTTTTATGTTCCGGCTGTCCCCACAGTCGGTCACACTTTCACACTGTGCTGACAGCTATCCCGAGTGAAGGGAGCAACCTCCTACCTTCCAGCCTGGCTCTCGTACTTGTCTGCCATCAAAGTGAGGACAAACTGTGTCCCAGAGAAAACCCAGGCCCTCTCCGAGAGAAAGCTTACTGATCCTGAAGAAATCCCGGATCAGCCTTTGTTAACACAGGTCAAATTTTAATCCTAAGAGATTTATCAAATGGGTACTTCATGCTTTAAATTTGTGCATCAGCTAGAAAATGGTTCTTGTAATTACAGTACATATCAATAAAAAAATGATTTTAGTTCAGGGGGAAAAGAGATCACACACGCTAATGAGAGAAAGAATTCACACGTGTTAATCCATCATAGCAATTGAATGAAAGGGTTACCCTATCATTGATAATGATAACATACTAGCTGCTATTTATTGGGTACAACGTACCAGATATTGTACTAAATTACTTACATTACCTTATTGAATCCTGTTGACTAAATCATAGTGAAGGAATTGTGCCCTAGATAACAAATAAGAAAATGAGGTTTTCGAGGGATTAAGTAAACCGTCCCAGGGTATCCAACCAGAGAGTAGTGGGGAAAGGATTCCCTCCTAGAACTGTCGAACTCTGCCCTTGACCTCTGCTCCTTGGCATTGGCCACTTTTCACACATTTATGACAAAAGCCAAGACAGAAGTCCCCTTCTCGGCCATACTTCCTCCTTCTTTTAGCAAGTATAATCTGCACTAGAGACGGCCTATCCCAAGAGTAAACCACAGGACCCCACAGTTTGGCTCCCAAGGCCCCCCATCTAAAGACCCTCACTCCGCCAGCCTGGCTTAACTGCAGATAGGAAGCCCAGCTGTCCAAGCTCACAGCTTTCTTCCCTCATGTTCCAATCTACCCGAACCTGGGCCTGTTCTCGTGTTACGGGCAGGTTTCCTTTGGATACTGAAGACAAAAATGTCAGAGGTTCCAACTGATCTCCATCTTCAAAGTTTCCAACAAAGCACAATAAAGTTTCAATAAACCCCAAGAAGACTCGTCTTGAATGCAACAGACAAACTTTTTTGCAGGGCTTACTTACATGTTTTCGTCTTCTCAGATACACAAGAAATACAGCTATCGGCATGGCCTTCCTGAACGTTGGGTATTTTACCTTTAATTAGAAACAGAATGTCCTTCCGCAGCATGCCTGTGTGCGGAGTGATGGTTCTCCCCAGGTGTCCTCATGGGCGGGCAAACGCTCCTGAGCGCTTGGCCCATCTTGTCTGCACCTGCAGCTGTCTGGGAGTAGATTTGCCAGCTGTTCACCGTAGAACACTCACTGAGACCAGGAGATTTGCTTGGCTGATCTTCTGTCCTTGGAGGCCCTTTGCTCATAATTAACTGCTCAAAGAACAGTTGTTGGGCTGAATCTTACCTTTAACTCATAGGGAAACAAAGTTCAAAGAAAACCCATCCTCTAGAGCAGTGATTTTCAACCATTGTGCCATGAGAAGATCTTAGGTGTGCCATGAAATTTTTTAAAGATCATTAATTAAATTATTTTCAAAAGAAGTTCAAAGCACAGTAAATATATTCTTTCTTTCCTACGTTTTTTTTTTTTTTTTTTTTGGATCAAGATAATTTAAGTGTACTGCAGAAGTTAAACTGTAGGTTCAAGTTTGCCATGAGATAAAAAAGGTTGAAAAACACTGCTCTACAATAATGAACTCAACTTGCTTTGCCAGGGACTTTTCCCTTTTGGGGGACAGAAAGTTTTGGGGATTTTTTTGAGACAGAGTCTCACTATGTTGCCCTCGTTAGAGTGCCGTAGCATCACAGCTCACAAGAACCTCAAACACTTGGGCTCAAGCAATTCTTTTGCCTCAACTTCCCAAATAGCTGGGAGTGCAGGCACCCACCACAATGCCAGGCTATTTTTGGGGGGGGGTAGCATTTGTCATTGTTGTTTAGCAGGCCTACACTGGGTTTGAACCCACCTGCCTTGGTGTTTGTGGTTGGCACCCTAACCATTGATCTATGGGCACCGAGCCAGACATGGAAAGTTTTATGTTCAGGAAACTCCCTCAGTTTTGAATGAACCAGGGGGTCAGTCCCCTCTGGTATATGTACACCAATTAGGAGGTCAGTCCCCATCCAGGAAAAAAAAATGTCATACATACACATTTCTATCTATTTCTATTTTCTAAAACACGTAAGATAGAATCTAACATGGTAGATTTGGAGACATTGTTAGCTATGAGATAAACTTTAAAAAAAAACTTTAGCCCTAAGAATTTTTTCTTTTCTTTTCTTTTCTTTTTTTTCTTTTTTTTTTTTTTTGAGGAAGAATTTCACTGTTACCTGGGCTAGAGTACAGTAGCATCATCATAGCTCACAGCAACCTCAAACTCCTAAGCTCAAACAATCCTCCTGCCTCAGCCTCCCGAATAGCTGGGATTATAGGTACATGCTACCACACTCAGCCAATTTTTCTGTTTTTAGTAAAGATGGGGTCTCGCTTTCTCATGCTGGTGTCAAACTCCTGAGCTCAAGTATCCTCCCACCTCAGCCTCCCAGAGTGCTAAGACTACAGGCATGAGCCACCATGCCCAGCCAGTTTCCTTTTAAAGAACTTCTTAATTACATAGCAATTACCAAAAGGAACAAAAGGAGGTGCCAATCATAGCAGACAGAAGCCAGGTCCTAAGTGGGTGCATCATCTCTTAGAGCACCAAAATATGAGACTAACTGCAGCTGTATAATTTCAGCAGCATGTTGTTGCACGTGTTTTTAAAAAAATCAATCTTTCTTAAGAGCCAAAGGGTTAAAGAGAGGTTGCAGGCACAATTGGAGAGCCTAAAAGCCAGATATTATTTTTGAAAGACTGTAATAGCCTGGTGATCAGTTCAAGAAAATCACAGTCATTCAAGATGATGTCTTACATGTACTGGCTTCTCTGTAAAATGAATTTACCTTTTCATTATTATTTACTGAGTGAGCCAGTATTTCATTTGTATGGATTTTATCCAGCAACTGGGGGGCGGGGGAAGCACAGAAAATCTAATAAAAAATGAAGCTGCTGTACAATGTTTGGAGTCTGTATCCAACCTTTGGAGGTCACGTTTCTGTCTTTTTTATGATGTTCATTTTAGAAAATGAAAAAAAATGTATACATGGGGAGATATGCATTTTATATATTACAATTGACAGCAAATTTGACCTGACAGGTGTGGAGACATACTTATCCGGAATGACAGCAACGAAATAGTGGCCAAAATAAAATCACAACCTCACAAGCAAGTGGACCTGGTTGGTTTATCGTCTGAGTACTCACGTAGAGTCTTGTCAGCCTGGCATACGCACTTCACGTCTATCGTCTCAGAATGGGTGGTGGGAATAGAATATACAGTGAGAATTGGCACTTGGTGCCACTCCCCATAGAGAAAGTTGAACTTCTAGAAAGCACATTCATTGGCAAGTCCTTTCCTCTTGAAGGGGGTCATTGCTAAACCTCCAGCTTTTCCATTTCTCATCATCTGCTGTTAACTCCCGAGGGGTAGGGAGCTTCACAAGTAGGTTTATAATATCACTGCATTGTGCTACTCTCCAGTTCAGAATTCACTATAAAGTCTTGAAAAACAAAAATATCTTGTGAAATAATTTTCCAACCCAACAGGTTACAGAGTCCCTGCAAAGGGTCTGTGACTTTCTTTTGAATTTTCCCAACTAATAGATACTAACTATACAGCTTCTATCACATAAGGGTCATTAAACATTTTAACACTAAAACAGAGCTCTCATACTTTAAAAGGTTACAAACTATCAGTCCAGGGGAAAAGTGGGAGTGGAAAACATAGAATGTGGGTTTTAATCCCTCCTCAGACGCAGACTCACTTTTGGATTTTAAGTCATTTGTTTTCTTTATGCCTCAGTGTCAACATCAGATAAAGGACGGTGGGTGAGGGAAGCTCGGTGAGAAGTTTACAAATGGCCTTCAAAGGAAATAGTTATGACTTACTTAGCACATTGCTAATAATGAGGCTCCCACTATCAAATTAGTATTTTCATATCTTTTTTTTTCTTTTTTAAGAGACAGAGTCTCACTTTGTCGCCTTCGATACAGTGCCGTGGCATCACAGCTCACAGCAACCTCCAGCTCCAGGGCTTAGGCGAGTCTCTTGCCTCAGCCTTCCGAGCAGCAGGGACTACAGGTGCTCGCCACAACGCCCGGCTATTTTTTTGTTGCAGTTTGGCTGGGGCCGTGTTTGAGCCCACCACCCTCGGTATATGGGGCCGGCGCCCTACTCACTGAGCCACAAGCGCCACCCAGTATTTTCATTTCTTAAATAAGTACCAAAGCCCCTGAAATCATGAGTCTCAGCCCCAGACTCACTGATTGAAAATATCCATTCCCATTCTATTTCCGAGCATCAATATTTGGACACACACATGTTTGGTTCCCTAACTCTTTGCTGCTTTGTGAGTGGTAGGAAGCTTATCTGGCAACACTGTTTGCAGCATCCATATACAAGATATTGTATATTGTATATCCATATACAAGATATTCCCTTCTCATCCATCAAGCATCTGGGGGTGTATGCCACCCAGAGCCAAAGGCAGCTCCCAACCTCACAGGCCCATCAGGAAAGTGTCCAGAGTCAGTGGAAGGGCACTCAGAGCCTGCCAGCGCATAGTACAACAGGGTCAGATGTCCCCAGGGCCAGCGTTGTGACAGGCATTGGCTTGTTTTGCACATCAGCTCTTACAATATCTCCAAGCCCGTATACCTGTTGCAGATTTCCCCTAATTTGAGAAGCGAAATCCTAAATCTTCATGTGAGCTGAAACTCAAAACTCAATACTGAACTTGCAATGATTCTGACCAATAGTGGTCTCTGAAACAATACACTACCTGTCCTCTTGAACTTAAAGATAAATTCATAAATGAAAGACTAAAAATCTACTTGAAATGACAGATCTATGGCTCATCTTGATGGATATAAAATAACATTGTTATTATTTGTATGAAATAACATTAAAGAGGAAAACTAGAATACAAAAGTGGTATTGTTAAGACAAACCAATTTTTTAATTATAACTGCAGAATGTTTATATGTACATATAAACATTAGTAAAAACAGATATTTTGAACAATAAAAATGGTTTAATATTTATTTTTTCTAATAAATTTATTTACATTTGGAAGCATATTAGAATGGAAGAGAGAGATATACAGAAAGTCTCACTGGAACTGTAAGCTAGTTCATTACTTCCCTGTCTTTTGGCTAAGATCAAGTGTAAGTGGAACCGGTTTTAAACAAGTGACTGGGTAATACTATTCCATAAAATGTTCCTACTGACATCCTCAGGACAAATGTCCATAATTCTGCAGCTATTTTATTCTCTAAGTCTCTGAGTGCCACCCTAGTCACACCTTCCACCATCACCTTTTTCTTTGTTGTTCTTTGCTCTGCCCAGACCCAAGAAAGTTGTTAGAGAACCGTAAGTGTGACCCCACTGGAAATGGGTAACTGCCCCCCAAATGTCTGGTCCCGTGGTGTTATCCATCAGAGCTGCAGGCACCTGCAGCCGTCCACAGACGCCCCGGGCTGTGTGTGAATTCCGGCCTTCTCTAGAGCAGCACGCGCTCTGTAGCGTCCACACGTGTCTAATCGCTGGGGACTTGTCTCGCTACACGAGTTTTTCACATTTGTCAGCTAAATCAGTGCTCCAAATGCACAATGCAGCACTTAGAAACATAATGTGAATTTATTAAATTCTCTGGAGGACTTTGGGTCCATAAAGCAGTAAATTGATTACAGAGAACTCAGGCCATAATAGTTTCATCAGCAACAAAAGCAGCCGCGCTCCCACATTGCACGTGGCACGTGGAGAGAAACCGGTCCTCCCTTCCGGTGAGCCAGCAGGCTGAGTCCCCCTCTCCCCTGCAAACAAGGGGGCGGCTCTGGGACTCACCAACACAAGGTCTATGTAGTCAAATCAGTTTCAGCACATTGTACCCCTTGATTGCACTAATGTACACAGCTATGATTTAATAATAAAATAAAATAAAAAAAGATTAATAAGAATTTTTAAAAAAAGCCAGCTTTCAGGGGCCACCACATGTAAGAAAACATGGGAGAAATACAAAGGGTCCTTTCCAACCCTGGATGGCCCATGAATGCTCTCAGAATTAACTCCCCTGACCACAGCTCCTCATTGCCTGAGTGGCGAAATCACATGTTGACGTTGCTATGAAAATGATGGGCCTGATGGAGGAGCCCGTAGCTCGGTGGGTAGGATGCGGGCCACATCCACTGAGGCTAGGAATATATAAGTAACTGGGACTACAGGCACTGGCCACAATGCCTGGCTATGTTTTGTTGTTGTTGTTGCCCTTGTTGTTTTTAGCAGGCCCAGACCAGGTTTGAACCTGCCAGCCCTGGTGCAAGTTGCCAGTGCCCTAACCACTGAGTTCTGGGTGCCAAGCCAATTCTGGCCATTTTTCTGTGCCTTCTGCAGGCATCCTAGAAAAGGGTATGATTATAAAATTCAGGTGTGATGAAAGATGGTATTTTTTTTAAGTATGTCTATATTTTGATGAACATCTATTACCCAGTACTCCCCTCTATGTTGAAGGGGGTGGTGCCAGGAGCGTAAGCAGAATGTTGGCAATTCTTTTTTTTTTTTTTTTTTTTGAGGCAGAGCCACAAGTTGTCACCCTGGACAGAGTGCCGTGGCATCACAGCTCACAGCAATTTCCAATTTCTGGGCTCAAGCGAGTCTCTTGCCACCGCCTCCCAAGTAGCTGGGACTACGGGCGCCCGCCACAACGCCCGGCTATTTTTTGGTTGCAGCCGACATTGTTGTTTGGCGGGCCCGGGCTGGATTCGAACCCGCCAGTTCAGGTGTACGTGGCTGGCGCCTTAGCCCGTGGAGCCACAGGCGCCGAGCCATGTTGGCAATTCTTACTCCTCAGTTGCTTCCAGATGAAGCAAGGTCCGTTTCTCAGGAAACCAAGACCTTGCTACAGAGAAGATCATGGATCTAGGGGTCTCCCAGATCAACTCCTCTCCTCAACAGCCCTTGAACCAAGTTCCTCAGCTGTGATAGAGAAAAAAATGGGGCCTCGATAGGCCTAAAAACTCTGTCCTAAAGGCTAACACAGAAGGGAGGGCTCTGTCTTACTAATTTGTGGATTCTAGTGCTTGGCAGGCTGCCTGGGACATAGTAGACCCTCAGTAAGTGTTTATTAGATTCAATTGAAATATTAAGACAGCTCAGCCATTTGTCAAGTTATAAATACCAGAGTATTGAGAATTACTTTGTGAGCTGTTTTTAAATATAGTAGTTTGCAAGCATAATTGTATTTCATATGTGGTAATTCACAAAGCTAAACCCAACACTTCCCAGTTCATTTTAAAGCTATATATTCAAGCAACTCTTGACTCTAGAGCAAAAACGACCCACTAGCCACTATATCCAATTTTTCCCAGCATAGGTGCCCATCCAGAATAGTCTTTCAAAACTAGAATCATCCATGCCACACCAGGGCATTTAATCAACTTGAACTTAGCCATCTTTTTTTGTATATTTTTTCTTCCCCATACTATTGACTACAGTTGTATAAATTGCAAAGATCATCTTTTGCCTATGGAAGGAAGTGGCTGATTTTGGTGTTTTCTCTCGTATTGCTTATCTGATGCTAAAAACCCTACCCATCCTTCAGAAACTAATCTAAGTCATTTTGAGAATAATGTTGGGAACTCTGTTTTTATAGAGTCCAAACCCCAGAAGCCTCTAATGCTACATGAAACAGTACCACCTACTGGCACTATTGCTACATTACACTATCATATCTTCATTCTTAAAGTCCATCTTTGCTGAATTCTCTTCTACTGAGAAATTTTGACAAGTAGCTTCACAGTCAAGACAGATTAAAAATACTTTAGATATAATGAATCTCTTACTCTATTTTACCTTCTTGGAAATTATTCCTTGTTCATAATTTGTGATAACAAAGAAAAATGTCTTATCTCCACTTTTCTTCTTGGACTCTGAAGTTGTAAGGGACAAGAGTCTCCTTTAAGCCTAATATCAGGTGGGTTCTAACCAAGCACTTCATGTCTTTGTGTTAAATGAATTCAGCATTACTATTCTATGTGTAGTAAATGTATTTCCTTACAATATATGAAAACTAGCTTTAATAATTGTATGTTGATTTTTTTCCCCACTCATGATCATTTATTTATTCCTGATCAGAACTTTCATTCAACAAATATTACCTGAGCACCTAGGCTTGGAAATACCACAGCAACATAGACCCTGTCTCTCCCCACACACAGCTTATTGCCTAGGGAAAAGAATAAACCCATACGTCATAAGTTTAATAACAGAGGAAACAGTGGCTGTGGAATCAACATAGTTACAGGGGATTCAAGGACAATCTCATTGCAGACACTGTTGGAACCCCATCCATGTCCCCTCAACACACTGAAAGTCACTTGTAGTTTCAACAGATCGCTCTAATCAGATGGTTTCCTGTGTCAAATATCTGCATTTCCCTGAGAGCTTCTAGTCACAAAATGGATAAGCAAAAAGTGCTGGGACATTGCGCATCCCTCAGTTAGTGAGGAATGGGAGTGTGCAGAAACACCCCAGCTCTCTCGGCCCTCAAGAGATAATTCTAAAGTGTGTTCTCATCGGGCTCTTAGAAAGTCTCCGGTGGAATGTACACCATTAGTACGTTGACAGTTGGGACTGTTGGGGTTTCAACAGACTTGATAAATGACAACCATCTTTCCCACAAATGTAGTGAGGCAATTGAGAAATAAGATCCAAGAATAAGGCAGAGAGGACATCGGACATCGTGTCGATAATACAATGTAGCTTATGTCTTTAGGCAAGTGGATCGCATGATTCTTAATTAAGAATGAAACTGCTTGTCTTTTGAGTCACAAGTACCACCGGATTGGGTCAAGCCTCTGAAAAACAGAGACTGTCTGAGGCATTGATGGCAAGGCAGGTCAGAGTCGAATGCAAGCCTCCTGCAGGCAGGCTACCTCCTGAGAGAGGAAGATGCCAGGCTGATGTGTGTCCTGCTGTCACTCCTTCCTCAGTCACCAGTCAGGTAAGTGCCCCCTCCTCCACAAGGGAGCAAGAAGGGGCATAAGAAGGCCAAAGCGTTAGGTTGGTGGAGCGCCCTCCACACAGAATAAGACCTCAACAACAGGAGAAGTCTCTCCACCACCGCTCCTTCCGGAGAGCTTTGCCAGTCCAGCGACTGCCCTGCACCATCATTCAGTAAAATAAATAAAAACATCTTTCAATTTCCACACTCCCAACACTCTTTCCAAGTGACCTCAGTTAGGACCACAGTAACACATTATATTAATAGACAATGATCATTAAATCAATAGTCTCTGTGACATTAATACCTGCCTTAAAAAAGGCACTTAAGAAAGACATTGGTTTTTACTGATTCTTCTTTTAATATTTAGTGAATCCTTACTATAGGCTAATATGGTGATATATTTATTTAACCTTCCCAATAACCTTTTGAGGTGAGTACTAGTATTATCTCCACTATAGAAGAGGCAACTGAAAATTAGAAAAGATTTAGAAATTTACTGAAAGTCATACAGCTAATAAGATTGAAGCCAGGACTCAAATCAGGGTCAATCTTATGGTAAAACTCATCACTTAAGCAGTACCTAATCCTTCTCCTCTATTATAACACTAGATGAACATCTTAAGATGTCATTCTATTTGCTTTACATTATAAATGCCACAGGATAGAGAGCTCTGAGACTAATCAAAAAATAATGCAAAATGATCCAAATATTCTGCTCTGTGATTAATTTTCCCTCAAGTGCAAACCAAACTCTGCCTCTGCTTAGAAAAAAAAGTTCAGAAAAACTGAAAAAAGGAAGACAAATTTTTCTACCTTTTTATATATAAACCATTATCAAATGTCTTCCCATCTAAATTGATCCTATTAGTGCTTCTAACTCTTTGAATTTCTATTTATATCTATTCTCTGTATCAATTCTCTGATTCTCTTAAACTGGTGGTTTCACTTTTTTGTAAATATCATTTTCGAAAGATACACAATTCTGTAAAAATGTTACAAATAGGACACACACAATTCATACTACAATTACAGCCCCTGACTGTTTAGTATTATAATTATTGGCTTATGTCTATAAGTTCAGAGAAGTGAGAGACATATTCCTAGCACCTAATGACACCCGACAAGTATTAGGGGCTCTTGTAAATATTTATTCAAAACAATGAATTAAATGAATGAATATCTTTGAAGTGTTTGACCTCATAAAACAAGACACTTAACAGGATTTGCCTCTTTTAGAAATTTTCAAATCCTTGAATCCAAAGTAGATTAATTCAGACAAACTGACTTTGTGGTCGAGGTTTTTTCTTAATGAAAATAGATTCTCAGACAAGCGCACACACTATATCTGAACCCAAGAGGAATACACATCATCCAGAAAGCCCAGACCTTGATGTGCCTGCATCAACTCCGTGTATCTTTGAGTTAACTCCTCTTTAGAAGAGGATGAATTTGTACAGGCCTGTCCTCAGGAAAGTTAAAGTATTTAGACACACTCAGAATGGCATGCATGAGAATAAAGGTATGGATGTGTTCTGGTGTCCATGCAGTAGACTGTAGTGGGTTTGGACTGCTATTTTTAGCTTGTTTATTTGCCCAGCAAGTTTTCCCACTGCCCCTTCCTAAGGTATCCAGGGTATTCCATCCTTTCTCCATCCAACCACAGATGCTCTCCCACCTCCCCCTGTGTGAGACTAGGGCCCCTTTTTCCTAATCATGTGACTAGTACGAAGCTTGGCATAAGAACCAATCAGGCCAGAGTCCTTCCTTAAGATTTTTCTATGTGTAGTTGAACAATAATATGGAAAATTATTAGAAATCTGGATCTCTGACAACAATCTTCCCTAAAGCAAGAGGTAATAAAACCACACAGACATGTGAAACAGAGGAGGCAGGTCCTGGTGACACTGAGTCTTAGGTCTAGCCTTGGCTCCTATAGCAATTCTCTCTGTCCCTGTTGAAGCTAGTCTAAAACAGGTTTCTGTCACCTGAAGCTGACAGAGACCTGATTAACATACCAGGTCTTTGCCAGAGTGGGATAATGTAACTTCCTTTTAGGACATTGGTTCTATGGGAAGACAATTTCAAGTCCCAATAACCCAAAAGCCTCCATAAACGTTTTTTAAATTTTTCAGATTAATATGAGGGTACAAAGGATTGGGTTGCATTGTTTGAATTTGTTAGATAAAGTCCAAGTTGAAGTTGAGCCTTCACTCTGGAGGTGTGACGTATACCCCTACATTGTGCCTGTTAGGTGAGTGCACCAAACGCCCTCCTCCCCGCCCCTTGAATTTAATTGTGTTTTCCTATCGTGTGGACATGTAGTTGTTCATCTATTGGTTTCATATTAGTTCTGAGTACATTGGATACTTGCTTTTCCATTCTTGTGATACTTAGGAGGATGTTCTCCAAATCCTTCCAGGTAAATACAAAAGATGTAAAGTCTCCATCTTTCTTTAAGGCTTAAACAATCTTTGGGGTAAATTGAGTTGGAGTCAGTGCATTCATGATGCTGACCACGAGATGGCGCCCAAGGCATTCTTTCAAAGGCATCTCAACCATCCGCTCCGTGATTGTCAACTGTGCTATTTAAGCTCACATAGATTCTACCCGGTTGCAGAATCTTTCCATTCCCCTTGATTCCATACGCACTCCGGTAGTTAACGCGTGCCTCACGGAGCATCTTGCCTCAGATGATCTCCAGTGAATGGCCAAATCACCAAGTTTGAAAAAGTTTTCCCTTTCGTGACGTTGGTCATTTCCTTCAGAATAACAGACCCATCTGCGGTGTGTTGCGGAAATCTAGGCAAGGCAAAATGCTCCATGACAGCTGAAATCCACAAAATGCTATTATGCACCCATCAAATTTACCCGACTAATTCATCCTTCTTCGTAGAGAAACACAAGTTTGTTATTTTTCCCCCTGCTGATAATTCACGTCCCTGTCTCAACCAGATTTAGTGTCTGCAGCTGACCTTCAGCTTGGCTCCCCGAAGCTTCCTACTACCTTCGCCATGCTTTTAGTAAGTGTTCGGCTTGGCTCCGGCTTGTCTTCTGTCTAAAAAGTCCTTTTTCTTCGTAGGTTAGCACCCGGGAGCGTGTCTGCACAGCCTATGGCACCACCCACGATTAGGGGGCTAACAACACACCGTGTCGCCTGTGGACCTGTTGGAGTTGTGTCGCTTTAGGGAACGAACATGAACTCTGGCTGACTCAAACTAGAAAGTCAAGGATGAGAAGGCTATGTGGCAATTCACAGAATCCAGAAACAGCACAAAATCAGGCCTCAGGGAAGACGGAAGCAGGAAATAAAGAGCAGATTCTCAAGCGCACAGGTCAGGTGACAGTCCTGCAGACACTTCATTCCACAGGCCAGTCCCTTTGACCCACCCCTGAGTGCAGGTGAGGCACTGAGATCCGCAGCGCCCCCACCCCACCCCCAGCCCATTCGGGGAAAGAAGGAAGGTGATGGGCACGTGGGCCCTGCAGCCGCGGAGCCCGGCCTGCACTCTGCAGAGTGTCCGAGAAATCTCCACAATCATGGGCTGGAGCTCTGCCTCTGTCCTGTCCTTCCGGGACATTTTAACCAACAACAGGTCAGTGATAAAGTCAGAAGGAAAGTAAAGAAAACGGGAGGCTGGGTGAGGGCAGTGGTGTTTCCAACTAATTGAGCACACCCAATTACAGATTCCTATGTCTCCACTCCCCCTGCTTCACCTGACTAGCAGAAAGAAAGAAAGAAAGGACGGGAAAGGGAAAAAAGAAAGAAAAGAAAACAGGAATTAAAATGGCCATTATAGGGCGGAGCCTATGGCTCAGTGAGTAGGGTGCAGGCCCCATATGGGTCCGGCCCCACCAAACTGCAACAAAAAAATAGCCCGGGGTGGAGAAAGGGGAACACTTCTCCACTGTTGGTGGGAATGCAAACTAGTACATTCCTTTTGGAAAGATATTTGGAGAATACTTAGAGATCTAAAAATAGATCTGCCATTCGATCCTGTAATTCCTTTATTGGATATATATCCTGAAGACCAAAAATCACATCATAATAAAGATATTTGTACCAGAATGTTTATTGCAGCCCAATTCATAATTGCTAAGTCGTGGAAGAAGCCCAAATGCCTGTCGACCCATGAATGGATTAATAAATTGTGGTACATGTATACCATGGAATACTATGCAGCCTTAAAGAAAGATGGAGACTTTACCTCTTTTGTGTTTACATGGATGGAGCTGGAACATATTCTTCTTAGCAAAGTATCCCAAGAATGGAAGAAAAAGTATCCAATGTACTCAGCCCTAAGATGGTGTCACATCTTAAAGAACAATTTCCCTTTAAGCAGAAAAACAGAGTTTTAAAGTGGGATTTCAGCTTCAGGCTATTGCTGTTTAACTATAGCACCTCTGGTGAAGATGCTCTGTGACTTCTGCAGGAATAATTCTGTTGAACCATCTCCTGTGGATTAACATACTGGTAAACAAAGAACAAAGAACTCTCATCTACCCTCTGATTACTGGTCTTGAGCAAGAAAGCAGGTTTTAATTCCGCGAAAAGGGTGAGAGGCTTTAAAAACACAACTTGTAAAGTATTTTGCTTTTTCTCAGACCCTTAGTTCCATCACAGCTTCATTTGGCTAACAAATAAGTCTCAATGGGAATTAGCAACTATTCTGAAGTAAAGGTAAATAAAATACTAGTAGCAAAATGTGTGAGGTGAAGACAGATCCATGCTTAATAGGAAATTTTTTGCTTAAATGCATTACTAGATAAGAATAAAAGATGAAGATTAATGTACTAATTATTTCAATATGTTTAGAGAAGTACAGAAATACCCTTTAAATAATAGGCAGACTATATTAAAATGAGAGCCAAATTAATGAAATAGCAAATGAATGTACAATAAAGAAGATCAAGAAGACCAAAAGTTGCTCCCTCAGCATAAATAACAGAAATTATATATTTCTGTCTCTAGCACAGTCATGTAAAGAACTTGAAAACTGTCACTTCCTTATTTACAAAAATAAACAAGTTGAATAAATTGAGCAACTTTTTTGGATTCTTTGGAGAACTGAGGTATCAGGGAAAACTGTAAAGACAGGCGAATGTAAAAAGTCATAATCAAGAACTGCCAACTTGTAGCCAAAGCTACTGGAGCAACAAACTGCTAAGAACTCCTAAATGGTAACTGAGACAAATGGTGGAAGTTGAGTGTGGCCTACACAGAGAATGAGAAATTCCTGGGGTCACAATCCCAGAGAAAATCCCTATAACTTTACAGACCTACTCTCCAGGAACCACACCAGGTTCTACCTAAAATACACAGGAAAAATCTCCCATATTTCTGGCCGGAGGAGGGGAAAAGTAATCAGTTTGAGTGATGAGATTACTTAATATTGTTTCTGCTCAAGAATATTGTAAACACTTTGAGTGATGAGATTACTCAATATTTTTTCTCCTAGGTGGATTATGGGTCTGTTCATCAGAAAGAATATTTAATGACTGCCAGCACTTTATGGCCTTTCTGTCTCACCTAAGTGGGGGTAATCTAAGAGACACGTTTGAAGTTCATAGTTCAGGGAATGAGGTCACTAAAAAATTTAACTGTAAGATTATAGAATATTTACCTCTGATACACCTCACTACCATACTAATGAGAACTCCAGTATAATACCAAGGGTTATAACTGAAATATATGCTAGACACAAATATTATCTGCAGAAATTCTCAGGGAAGCCGAAAGATGAGTGGTGAGATAAAAATAAGGACATGAGAGGAATCTGAAGCCTTTGCATGTAAAACTGCAGAAAACATTAAACATAGTACAACTCACAGCTGCTTTAACATCAAACTTCACACCAAAAGATTATTTAGCTTAGTTTGTAATACTCAATACATTACGCCTGTATTTTACCAAAAAGTTATAGAGAATGCGAAGCAGTGAGTAGAAATACAGGTGGGAAAGACAAAGCTAGCATCAAAGCAAAACTGAAATGTGACAAAGATTTTGATATTATCAAAAAGAATATTTAAGATAATAATGATTAATATGCTAAGAAGTCACAGGGAAAAGTAGATAATCTATAAATAGATGGCTAATAATATCAGAAAGAAAGCAAATATAAGGAAAAATTGAAAAATTGTTCTGAAACTTTACAACACCATAAGAAAAATGAAGAATATTTTTGATGGGCTCATAAGAAGAACAGGCATGGCTAGAGAAAGAACCAGTGAATGTGAAGATGTGACAATCCTAAAGTGTAATAAAGAGTGGGGGAGGAAAGAAAAATAAAAGAATGAAATACATAAGAATTTAAAGATCTGTCACATGAATAATTCAGATATCAGAAATACAAATTTAAAATAGAATAGAAGAAATGTTTGAACTAATGATGTCCAAAAATTATCTAAAATTAATTATAAATAGAAAACTAAAGATCCAGGAATTTCAGAGAACACCAAGGAGGAAAAATTGTGGCAAAAGATGCACCTACAACTATTATATTCAAACCACAGAAAGACAAAATAACTAGAAAGAAGTGACAGGAAAAAATGTCATACTCTGTAAAGGAACACAGGTGAGAATTATAGGGGACTTCTCATAAAATACCATGAGAGCAAGGAGAGATTGGAGTGAAATATTTAAAGTGTTTAAAGAAAAAAAGAAAAAACCCTCTCAACCTAGAAGTATATATTGAGCACAATTTTCCATCCCTAATGAAGGAGAAAGAGACTTCCTTGGAAAAATTCAACTGAGAAAAGTAATTGCCAGGAAAATTGTCTTGTAAAATATGTTTAAGAAAGTTATTCAAGAAGAAGAAACTGACACAGATTTGAACCTTGAATTTGCATCAGGAAAGAAAAAACACAAGATAATAAATAAGTGAAGAAATAATATTTTACTTAAATTGCCTTATTAACTGATCAATAGCAATGATGTTTTTTTTTTAATAATTTTATTGAATCATAATTATGTACATTGGTGCAATCACAGGGCACGATTCATATGTAGTGATCAAGGAAATGCCATGAAGGATATCTGTAACAGTATGATCAAAATATTTCTGAATGTATATAGCAATGATGTTTTAATTGATACCCTACGGATAAGGTTAACAGAAGACAGGAATAAGGATAAAGGGAAGAATTGTGAATATTTTGTTATAAAATACATACACCATCTATGAAAGGATATGATATTATTTGATGGTGGATTTAGAGTAGTTATAAATATATAGTGCTAATTATACGGCAAAAGCTATTTTTTTTAAATATAGTAGATATGCTATGAGAAGAGGAAAAAAGAGAATCATCAATAATTCCTACTTAAAACCAAAGAATGCATGAATGAAAAAAGCAAGAAAAAAAAGTAACTGCCAATGAATACAAAACAATTTCAAAAATGGTACACGTTAATCCACACATACAAAAATATTTTTAAATGAGAATGGTATAAATAAATTAAAAGATAGCATAACAGTCAATAAAAACAAGACTCAAAAATGTTGTCTATAAGAAAATACTTTAACTATAGACACTTAGATTAAAAGTAAAGGTGTATATTAATAGAATTAAGTGACTTCCTAGCACCAATCCAAATAAAGCTGTTGTTGCTATATTACAAACAACAGTGACTTCAGAATAAGAAAATTAATCAGGAATAAGGAGAAATAGTCAGTATTCTCCAGAAACAGAAAGAATAGGTTGTAGGTGTTGGGGAAGAGAGGGGTTTATCTTAAAAAACTGGCTCACATTCTCATGACTGGGGAGGCTAACATGTCCAAAATCTGCAGGGCAGACTGGCATGCTGGAGACCCAGGAAATGGTTGTGGTGTAGCTTGAGTCCAAAGGCAGTCTATAAACAGAATTCTTCCTTCCTCAAGGGATTGCTTTCATTTTTCTCTTAAGGCTTTCAACTGCTCAGATGAGGCTCACTTTCTCATGGAGGGAAATCTGCTTTACTTAAAATTTACTGATTTAAATGTTAGCCTGACCTAAAAAAAAAAAAATCTTCACAGCAACATTCAGACTGATGTTTGATTGACTCCATGAGTACTGTAGCCTAGACAAGTTAACGCACAAAATTAATCGTCACACAGGGCATTACATAGTGGTAAAAAGGAAAATTCTATTCTATTAAGACATAAGAATCCTCACAGAGTTCCAAAGTACATGTGACAAAAAGTGATATAAATACCAGGAGAAATAGACATGTCCACTATTAGCTCTGGAGATTTGTGTAAAATAAAAACAAATCTGGACTTAGAAATGACTTTATTTAAAAGAAACAATATTGAAATAGATTACCTCATCTCAGAAAACTTTTAAGCGTTTTAAAATCAAATACAAACCATTCAGCAGTAATTAAGGTTGGGCAAATGAGAGAAAATGACCAGTAGAATGTGATGAGAAAAATGTCTCTCTGTGTTCAACCAATTCTCAAAATAAACTGATAAAAGATATTCTGCATTTAGTAATAACTAAAGTTTTGGAACACACATAGTTCAGAGGACTGTATGAAGGAGAAAAGACTGACTAAATTTTGGTCAAAACAAAGTAAAGACTTAACGATTAAGAAATAGGCAATTATAAACACTTGGTCATTTCAAATCCCCTCTATTAATAATTGACAGATCAATCAGACAGAAAATTAATAGGGTATAGATGACCTGAATGCCCTTATCATTTATCTTGATCTCATTGAGATTTATAAACTATTCCATCCAAGAGAAGACTCTACATATTTCCCAAGTCACGCTGAATATTCACCAAGATAAGCCACATTCTGGGTGATAAAACACACCTTACAGTTTTAAAAGAAGTTAGAAATAAATACATCAAGAAGGAAATTCTACCCCTACGGTGCATCTTAGAAGGGTACAGGTAAACTTACTAAATGTAGAATATAAATGTCTGAACACAATAACCAAGAAAATGTCATGAAGGCTATGTTAACCAGTTCGATGAAAATATTTCAAATTGTATATAAAACCAGCACATTGTACCCCATGATTGCATTATTGCCTGCAGCTATGATTTAATAAAAAAAGTAAGGTAATTGTAAATTTTCCAAATATTTATACTAAACAATATATTTTTAAATAATACACTGAATACAGAAAAGTTTCAATAGAAATTTTAAAAATATATTGAACTTAATTAATATAAAAATAGATATTCACAGAATTAAATACACATACTAGAAGTGAACAAAGAGTACTAATAATTTAATCTTCTATCTCAGGAAACTAGAAAAAGAAGAGCAATCTAAGTCTAAAGCAAATATAAAAATATACAGAAGTAGTAAATGCTAAAGCTGAAATCAATGAAATTGAGAACAAGACAACAATTGATAAAAATAAATATAAAGCTGTTTCTTTGAAAATATTTTTTTAAAAAATAAGCTTCTTCACAGGCTAAGAGAGCAAAAGCACAAAACAAGGTACCAATATCATAAGTGAAAGAAGAATTATCACAACAGATTGTATGGTCATTAGAATGATAACAAAGGAATAATTTGAACAATTCTGTAACCACAACCTTGATAAGTTAAATGAAAGGGATAAATTTCTTCAAAGACACAAACTACAAAAATTTGCACAAGAAGAAAAAGATTATCTGAATAGGTCTAAAACTATTGTAGAAAAAAAATCAATAATTTATAATCTTCCAAAAAAGGAGACAACAGGCCTAGATAGTTGCAGTCATGAATTCTATGAAATATTTAAAAAAAGAATTATTATTAATTTGCTATTATTTATTCTAGGAAATAGGAACAAAAGGAAAATATCCCAATTCATATAAATATAAGATAAAGATATTATAAAGAAAGAAAAATATAGACCAAATTCTCATGAAGATAATTTCAAGAATATTTAATAAAACACTAACATTTAATTTCACAATATATTTTAAAATGTACACCTTGACCAATAGTGATTTAATACAAGTATACATAGGTGAGTTAACATTTGAAAATTAATCAGTGTAATCTACATCATTGATCTAAAGAGAAAATGTTATAATAGTATCTATTAATGCAGAAAAAGAAATATCCAATACCCATTTATAAAAATTTCATGTAACTAGAAATTCAACTCTCATCTATGAAAACTCTCCAGCTATGATCAAACTTAAGGTAAGAAAGTGGCTACTTTAGCACGTTTGGGAGCAAGCCGAGGAAACATGTTTTCTCTGAATACTTCAATTCAACACTATACTGCAAGCCTACCTAGTGCAAAAAGAAAAAAAAGGAAAATAGAAGGTATACGAACTGGAAAAGAAGATGTAAACCTATCTTTGTTTGAAGAAGATATGATTGTTTCTGTAGAAAATTCTCTCCCCAAATCAAGAAAAAATTACTGACACTAATATATTAAGTAAGTTTGTATTATGCAAAGATAATACAATAGCTTTCTTATTGATAGTTTTCAGTTAGTTGAAATTTACAAAAATAATTTTAAAATTTTTTAAAAGTTTTAAAAATTTACAAAAATGGCTCCTGTGGCTTAAAGGAGTAAGGTGCTGGCCCCATATACTGGAGGTGGTGGGTTCAAACCCAGCCCCTGCCAAAAAAAAAAAAAAAAAACAAAAGTTAAAAAAAGTTATAAAAAAATTCACAAAAATAATAAAATTTATAATAATACAAAGAAAATATGAGATGCTTAGGTATATATTTACCAAAAAAGTCACAAGATCTGTATGTTAAAAATTATGCAATTCTTTTTCCGTGTGAAACATAGAGTTGAGCTACCAAGGCCGCAAGCAATATGTTGGTGGCAGTGGGTCCCCTATGGACAATCTCAGCCAAGCTGCTTTGATCACATGAAGATGGGTTTTGTGATGGGTTGTGCCATAGGCATGGCAGCCAGGGCACTCTTCGGGACCTTTTCCTGTCTCAGGATCGGAATGCAGGGTTGGGAGCTGATGGACGGCATTGGGAAAACCATGATGCAGAGTGGAGGAATGTTTGGCACATTCATGGCCATTGGGATGATTGATCATCCAATGCTAGCCATGGCAGTGGCTGCTTACTACATCTTCTTATCAATCCCAGCCCATATGAAAAAAAATTATGCAATTCCAATGAAAAAATCAAAGACGATCTATATAAATGGAGAGATAGCATTTGTTTCTGGATTGGAAGATTCAGTACTAGAAGACATCAATATTTTTACAAGTATAAATTTTAAAAAGCTGTACAAGGATTGCAAATGGTGACAGATTTCTCACTGTTGGAGTGCAAGGCAGCTATGCTTACCATTGTACTAACTGTTGGAGTGGGAGTTTACAGAGAAGCAAAATGATCAGGCTAAAATGATCCAGGTGGTAAAGGGTTAAAGTTGGAGACATTAGCATGAACTTATTTTAACCTTAATAGAAATGCATATGGTTGTATATACACATGAGTAGTTACGTGTAGGATAGTACACACACATATCAGCTGACAGTCTAGAAATGACACCCCAGTGGAAATGAGCATACCTAGTGCTCAGATCTCAGTTTACAATATCATTCTCCAGTAAAAGAAACCAGGAATTCTTGAAGAAGTGGCTGATTCTAGGAAAGAAGAAGAAAAATAAAAAGGTGAGCCTACAATATCTTATAGAGACAGAAAGTATGAATGTTCTCATTAGAAGAACAAACACACACATGCACACACACACACAGATAAGGCTGTATTTAAGAGACACAAGAGCAAACTGAAGGTTCTCCCAAGGGTCAAAGCTGAAGCAATTTGAGAAAAAAAAAATAAAACAGTATTAGATTATAACCCAACATATAAAATTAATGTCCCAGGAATCCTCATAAAAATAAATGATTGAAAAATAACTAAATGTAAGAGAAGGGACAAATGTACTGTACAGAGAATTCCAAATACTTTATGCAGATTTTCTATCCTGAGAGAGGTGGAGCATAACTTCCTACTTACGGTGACTACACACACCAAGAAGGCAACAAATAGTGACCTCCTTTCAAAGAATACACAGTCATTAAAGAAAGAAAGAAGAGTAACTTTACCATGGAGAATGTTCACAAACTCTACCTAAGCCATGTGATCTGGATCAATATCAAAAGTCATATGTCTCCCTAAGAGTTCATACACTCAAACTCCAGCCTAATCATGAGAAAAGCATCAGACAAATCCCCAAAGATGGAATTGCTATGAAATTCCTCACCAATATTTATCAAAGTGTTGACATTAAAAACAAGAAAAGTGTCAGAAACTGTCACTGCCTAGAGGACACTCAGGAGACATAGCAACTCAATGTAATTTGGTATTCCTATTTGGATACTGAATCAGAAAACACACTGTATGCAAAAAGCAGGAAACTATGAATAAAGTATTGATTTTAATTATTAATAGTATACTACTATTAGCTCATTAATTTTGAAAAACTTATGTTACTAATATAAAACATTAATAATAAAGGATGTTAGTTTAGACAATATTGCAACTCTCTGTACTCTTGGAAGTTTTGTTATAAATCAAAAACTGCTCTAAAAAATTCAATAAATCTCTGCCAACAGAAATTAAGAATGAAAACAAAACATTGTAATAGATCATTTAGACATGAACAAAATAATAAAAGAATATTATGAGAAGCTTTATGTTAATACATTGTGTATATAGATAAAACATATGAATTCCTAGAAAAATATAATTCACCAAAAATATCTTAGAAGTAAATTAAAACTGAGTAGTTCTATCATTATTAGAACAGTACATTACTTATAAAAATCTTCCTATATTGAAAGCAGTGGGCCAAATATTTCACTGGCAGTTCTATTAAAAAATCTATTATTCTAGAATTACATAAGATAGATTTTGTTTGTTTGTTTTTCTGAGACAGAGTCTCACTTTATCACCCTCACTTTATCACAGTAGAGTGCTGTGCATAGCTCACAGCAACTTCAAACTCTTGGATTCAAGAGGTTCTCTTTCCTCAGCCTCTGGAGTACCTAGGACTACAGGCACTTGCCACAACACCGAGCTATTTTTCAGAGATAGGGTCTCACTCTGGCTCAGGCTGGTATTGAACTCCTGAGCTCAGGCAATCCACTTGCCTTGGCCTCCCAGAGTGTTGGGATTGTAGGCAGGAGCCACTGCGCCTGGGCTACAAGATTGTAATAATAGAATAAGAAGGTACAATTTCCGATTAATTCTGTAAGATTATTAACACTTTGTTAATAAACCCCAAAAAGAGCTGTATAAGAAGGGAAAATTAACACATGTTTTTCATTCAATGGTCAGTTTTACATTGAAAATTTTAATTTATGTACCATATCAGTTTACCATATTAAGGGGGGAAAAATCAAATGATTGCCAAAATAGGTGGAATGAAATCAATTGATGAAATTAAGAACACACTCATAACAAAAACACTTAGCTAAATTCCTTTAAAAAAAATTCAGGTTATTGTGAGGGTACAAACTACCAGGCCACAATTTTTGAATTTGTTAGGTATAGTCCCTCTTACAGTTGTGTTCCACACCCAAAAGGTGTGTCACATATCCTACCTCAGTTGCTGTGAGCTGTGATACCTCTTACAATTGTGTTCCACACCCAAAAGGTGTGTCACATATCCTACCTCAGTTGCTGTGAGCTGTGATGCCATGACACGCTCCTGAGTGCAACATAGTGAGACTCTGTCTCCAAAAAAACACCTTTCTGAGCTAGTGCTGGTTGTTTGCCAAATGGCAAAAGACTAGATCTGGTATTAAAATAATGTTAAACTTGTGGGTGAAGCAAGTTCTGCAGATTAGGAGGCTTTTGAAGAACTTTAAATGTACCTGCCTAGTCTTACATATGAAGAGCAGATTTTCAACTCTGAGGAGAGTGAATTGTTTTATAAGGACATCGGAGAACAAACCTATATAACACCAGTGGTGTTTTAGCCTACAGAAACTTGACCAAAGACTCACAGGCTCACACTAATACATCTCTCTCTCTCTCTCTCTTTCTCTTTCTCTCTCACACACACATACAGACCTGTGCACACACACACACATAAATATATACACAAACCTACAAATCAATGAGAGAAAGAAAAGTCCATAGAAAAATGAACAAAATATTTGAACAGTTCCTTAAAAACAGAGGAATTTAATATGCTCAAACAATGTGTAAAAGGTATTCAACCTTACTTGTAATCAAAGTACAAGATCATTACTCACATTCCAGATTGGCAGCATTTTCAAAATCTTATAGCATCAATAGTGAACATTATATTAAAGAAGATAAATTATAATACTCTACTGGTGGGAGTGTACAATCAATACCACCACCTTGGAAATCAGTTGGTAATTATCTTTTTTTTTTTTTTGAGGCAGAGCCTCAAGCTGTCACCCTGGATAGAGTGCCGTGGCATCACAGCTTACAGCAACCTCCAATTCCTGGGCTCAAGTGAGTCTCCTGCCTCTGCCTCCCAAGTAGCTGGGACTACAGGCACCCGCCACAACGCCCGGCCATTTTTCGGTTGCAGCCATTATTGTTGTTTGGCAGGCCCAGGGTGGATTCGAACCCGCCGACTCAGGTGTACATAGCTGGCACCTTAGCTCGTTGAGCCACAGGCGCTGAGCCCTCAGTTGGTAATTATCTAGTAAAATTGAAGACATACACATTCTGTAGACCTGAAATTCTACTCTTATTGTAGGAGTAAATGCTACAAAAAGTGTATGTACACACATATGTGCACCAGGAGACATTGAAAAGAATCCCTTAGCAGTACCGTTCCTAGTATCAAAAGTTAGAAAAAATTTATGGGTATATTTTTGCTAAAGACAGGAATAATATGTGGTGTTTCTTCTTATTGTCAGCATAATAACTCTAAATATGGGAGAGTGTATCGTATTTTCTGAAATAAATATCATCCTCAAGTTTTTAAAATAAGTATAGAAATTGTCAGAGCTCAGAGCTGGATCCAGAAAATAGTAATGCCTTCTACTCTAGGAATACCTGAGTTCTTTTCCAAGATTTGCTCTATTTTTAAAAGTGTAACAATTTTCATATTCTTACTCAAGATTTCAGTTAATATCTTTTAATGCATTAGTATATTGACATCTACACAAAGCTAAGGAAGCAGTACTCTATTTTTATTATATTGGTAGGCATGTCACTTAATTCCTTTAGGTTTAATTTTCCTCCTCTATTAAATGATGATGAATCCAACTCCATTAGCTAAGACTGTATTAGCAGAGAACACAATGCCTAAATAATGGTGCTTTGACCAAATAGGGGTTATCTTCTCTCATGACAGCAAAAGTAACTGAAAATGAGTAGTTGTAGGCATTATTTCAGGTCCTGAATCATAAATTAAAGGGACTATAACCTTCCTAACTTTATATTTCACCATAATTACCGTGTAGTTGTAAGATGGATTCTGTACTACCAGACATCATTTTATGTCTCATATACAGAAAAAGGGGTGATGAAAGGGCTGCATCAACTACATCTGTCCCTCTTTCCATCAGTAATCAAAAATATTTCACCTAACACTACTTAAATGTTATATTTTTTCATCGTTTTTGCTAGAACTGTGTTCCAGAAGACTGAACAACCAAGAATTTAATTATCCTAGCCACCTGAGTAGAAGAATATAACAAGAAGGGGTTGGAAAATTAACATTGTATGAGCCAATACAATACTGGGTATACTCACCTTACCTAACCACATAGCTGTTTACTATATCAGCTATGCTATCATATCTGAAAATCTTTGAAACTTGCAAACACTAAACAAATGTAGGGAGTTATTATGGTCATCTTTTGGAACTAATGATATTTGAAGTATTTTAATAAACTTTAATTATGATACAATGATTAAGCACTAAGAAAAAAAGTCTTACATGTAAACACTCTACTAGATGATTAAAATATCTATTTTTAACTATTTTGAATATCAGCTAGAATCTGCTTTCAATATAGTTTGAGGCTTTGCTCTGGACAGAATATTTCAACTTAATGAACCAATGTGGAGAATCCTTTTCTGGGAGATACATTTGGAAAGGTTGTCATATTATTTATCTCTGACTAAAGTTTCTACTGTAGATAGATGGAAGGCAAAGAGAAAATATTCCCTATAGAAATAGGCAAGGGAAAACTGATATTGATTTTTGCAAAATATATTTAGTGTAACTCTCACAGGCTTTAGGTGAATCTAGGTCACAGGGAAAAAAAGACTGAAACATTTTGCTGACAGATAGGAGAAATATAGTTATTTTTTACTTGTAGTTATTAAAAGGATTCAGAACCATTTCATTATTATACCAAGATTATTTCAATCAAGTTAAAAGTACATACAAAAAATAAGCAGAATGCAAGAAAATAACTGACAATATTATACATTTAGATCAGTCTTCCACAAGAAAGTTATGGTTATGTTAGCTCCAAAATCTCTAATAAAATTACTTTCCTAAAATCTGACCCTTTTAAAAGTGGCAGCAGCTACTTCATATATGATTAGGTGGCCCAACACAGTACTGTAAATTAGTCAGCAGTTTTTTTCCTCTCGTTGAAGTCCCAAATCCTGCAAGGTACTGCCTGGGCATTCCAGGAGATACTAAAATAATGGCCTTCATTATTTGATGAAAATAGTAATTTAGCAATCTCAATATGAGAATCCAAGAAACTATAAACAAAAGTATCTGGGCAGCACCTGTGGCTCAGTGAGTAGGGCACTGGCCCCATATACCGAGGGTGGCAGGTTTGAACCCGGCCCCGGTCAAACTGCAACAGGAAAAAAAAAAAAAAGTATCTTCCTTAGTCTGAAGTAAACAGTAATGAAATCAACTAAAAACTTATAGCACAGTAATAATAAGTATGCTCTTTAACGTGAGAATCTAAGTTAGCAATTTTGATTGTGTCATGCATACTTTTATTTAATAGTTCCAGAATTTTCTGTTGAGAAATGTCTTGATAAGAAGGTCTTTATATAACATAAGCTATGAGTGTAACCTGGTTATTTGTACCCTCAATGAAACCCACCCACAAAAAAAAGTCTTCAAAATTACATCATGAGCTCTGAACAGTAGCCAATCACATCACACTAGACTCCACTTACATTTTGTTTCTTTTTTTTTCTTTTTGTAGAGATAGTCTCACTTTATCTCCCTCTGTAGAGTGCTGTGGCATCACAACTCATGGCAACCTCCAACTCCTGGGCTTAGGCGATTCTCTTGCCTCAGCCTCCCAAGTAGCTGGGACTACAGGCGCCTGCCACAGTGCCCGGCTATTTTTTTGTTGCAATTTGGCCGAGGCAGGGTTTGAACCCACCACCTTTGGCATATGGGGCTGGCGCCCTACTCACTGAGCCACAGGCGCCACCCTACTTTTTTTTTTTTTCCTGAAGCAGAAAGAAAAAGCAAAATCCCTGATGCCTCATTAGCCATGTTGACTGAAATAGTCTCCAAATTACATTTACTGTATGAAAAGCTAAATTCCTCCTCAAGGCAGAATTTTGCCACTAATGAGGAAATTGAGCAAAAAGTGTCAGAATACAAGACCAAAATAGTGTAACCATTGGTAGCAACTTGTAATAAACATAGGGTCACTCATGAGGTCAGGTGAAAGGGATAGTATGCAATTATATTCAAGAATATTATATTATTTCATCCCTTTTATTCAATAATTACTAAACATGCAACAATAACATCAAAAGTGACCACATAAGCATTTGCAAAACTATTTTTTTTATTTTAAGACATAAAATTTTAAAAGACATATAAATAAAATTCTAAAACTGTCCTTCTAGCAGCCCACATTTATCCTTATGCTTTAGAATAAAGGCAAAAAAAAATGCTAACAACACAATGATGTAATCATTTTACATACCTTTACTTATGTTGATACACATACAAATATATACATGTGTGTGCGTGTGTATATTGCATTGCTGATTTGTAGCCTGAAAAAGACTTCTGAATATGTTACCACTTGGGGAAGAATCAGAAGCACTTCTGAGGCAACATCCCCCAAATCCAAGTTCGAAGTGCCTTCCTAAACCTGAGGCATTATCGTACTGTG
Source organism: Arctocebus calabarensis (assembly GCA_963573935.1). NCBI lineage: Eukaryota > Metazoa > Chordata > Mammalia > Primates > Lorisidae > Arctocebus > Arctocebus calabarensis. The sequence goes on from CAUYON010013562.1 coordinate 42,627, forward strand.
AAAGCATGTTCACCTCTGAAGCTTACCAGAATCATTGCAATAAGAACCAAGTTAAATAACAGTAGAATATAGCTAAAGAAGTGCCAAAGACAGAGTCTTTCTGGAAAGTTGCATATATTGAGGACACAAAGCCAAATGGGGTGAATCAAAGCCATTCAGTGTGTAGTCACTCTGAAAATCACTTTGATAAAAGAAATATACACCATACGTACAAGGTATCATGAAATAATTTTAAGCCTATTTTGCATTCAGTGTAATCATAGCAAAAGCTTCCTTCAAATTTGATCTAACTCTTGATAACATGAACACAGAATGCAACACTAAATAAATGGTGTACAAAATTTATTTCTGTATCTACTATGCTATACAACTGCAATCCCTAAACCCTGAGCCATAGACCACAACTGGTCCATGCCCTGTTAGGAACCAGCCACACAGCAGGAAGTGAATGGAGGGCACGTAAATAAAACTTTGCATGGATTTACAGCCATTCTCCAGCACTGACATCACCATCTGAGTTCAGACTTCTGTTAGATCAGTGGCAGCATTAGATTCTCCCAGAAGAATAAACCCTACTATAAACTACACAAGTGAGGGATCTAGTTTGTATGCTTCTTATGAGACTCTAATGCTTGATAATCTGCAGTAGAACTGGGGTGGTGATTCTAGTGTCAGGGAGCAGCTGCAGATATAAATTATCATTAGCAGAGAAGTTTGACTGCACAGAGATGATAATAAATCAATTGCTTGCAGGCTTATATTAAACCATCCCCCTACTTGGTCTGTGGAAAATTTTTTTCCATGAAACTAGTGCCTGGTTCCAAAAAGGTTGAGGGTACAATCGTTAATACAATATGCAGGGCTTTCAACACAATAAAACATATAAGAAAGAAAAAAAATCAGTTTGAAAAGACACAGTGTTTGTCATATCTAGACTCAGATATAACATAAATGTCAGAACTATCAAACAGAGAATATAAAACAACTATGAATAACAAGTCAATTATTCTAATGGAAAAGGTAGAAAATACAAGATCAGGCAGATAATTTGTGTAGGGATGAAATTTATGAGACCATCAGATGAAAATGGCACAAATTAGAAAACAACACATATCAAATAATAAAGATGAATGCCTTCAAGGACCTCATTAGGGAAATCAAACAGCTGAGGAAAGAAACAGTGAACTTGAATATAGATCAATAGAAATTATAGAAATGTAAAGACAAAGGCAAAAGGAACAGATGTGGGATAATGTTATTTTTTTTCATCTTTTTTTTTTTTTTTTGAGAAAGAATCTCACTTTGTCACCCTAGGTAGAGTGCTGTTGCATCCTAGCTCACAGCAACCTCCAGCTGTTGGGCTTAGATGATTCTCTTGCCTCAGACTCCTGAGTAGCTTGGACTACAGGTGCCTACTGTAATGCCCGGCCATTTTTTGCAGTTTGACCAGGGCCGGGTTTGAACCCACCACCCTCAGTATATGGGGCTGGCGCCCTACTCACTGAGCCACAGGCACCGCCCTCCTCTTTTTTTTTTTTTTATTGCAGTTCTTGGTTGGGACCAGGTTTGAACCCACCACCTGTGGTATAAGGGGCCGGTGCCCTACTCCTTGAGCCACAGGTGCCACATGATGTGGGATAATATTAAATAAACCATACATTTGTGCAACTGGACTCCCAAAAGAAAGGTAAAAAATGGCAGAAATATATTTGAAGATACAATGTCAAAAATTTTTAATTTCAGGTTCATCATGGAAAGAGACTGCAAATAATCACTCCCATAGTTACAAGAAAAAAATGGAATAAAATGGACTTTTCTTTAACTTGGTAGGAACACTTAAACAAGAACTATGAGAAATTGCTAGAGGGAGTGTATAGATCATGGTGAAAACAAGAAATTATCAGGAGCTGCAGTTTTTAGGAGGCTTCTACACTTTTTTTGTGGTTTGCCTCCAGAAATCTCTCCAGGTTCTTATAATTAAAGACCCAAGGAAAATACTCTTATGTCTGTGGTGGGGGGGAAGAATAACTAAGTCTTAACTCTGTGTTGTCTACAAGAAACCCTCTCTAGATACTTAAATGAGATTAAAAGTAAATATATGGGACAGCGCCAGTGGCTCAAGGATTAAGGCACCAGCCCCATATAACAATGGTGGTGGGTTCAAACCCAGTCCTGCCAAAAAAAAAAAAAAAAAAAAGTAAATATATGGAGAAAGTTAACAGAAAACACAAAATTGGAATATCTAAATAAATATCAGGCAATTATGACTTCAGAACAAAGGAAATTTTCAGAGATTAAAGATGGATACTACTTAATCATAAAAAAGTCAATTTTCCATGGAGACATTAAAATTTTTCACTCATATCCACTTCAACAACAGAACATAAAAGTACAGATGACAAAAACTGATAGAACTTCAAATAGAAATATATAAATGAACTAGGATATTTCAACACCTATCTTTTAGTAGTCATGCCAAAGGTGGGGGGAACAGTAAGGATACAGTTCACCATAATTGTGCTGTCAATGAAATTTATCCAATTGACATTTATAAAATACTTCCCTGGGGGGAGGAAGCAAGATGGCTGACTGGAGCCAACATTTAATAGAAGCTACTGTTCAGAGGGAGAAATAATGGACAGAACCAACCCAGTAAAGCTGAAGGTCAGGAGCTGAGTTGACAGAGAAGGTTGATAAGTTCACATCATCCCTGCTGAAGCAAGCTGGGACTCCAAGGAGGCAAATTTCTGGTACAAAGCCCATCCCAAAGAGGACGAGAGTCCATTCCCTCCCCCCTCCAAGAGAGTGGTTTGCTGTGGGTTCTCCACATGCGAGAAGTTTACAGAAGACCTCTTGTTTCATCCCACGGGAGACAGTGGCCGAAGGCTGGGACTCCTTCTCCAGAGAGATCCCCCTGCATGCTGGGGAAGTCTCTTGTCTGGACTAAAAGTTGAACAAATATTTCCCCTGCCTTCCTGAACTCCCAGTCCACCCTTTCCCAGCACTCCCGCTCCTGATGGTCAGGAAGTCTTCCTCTGCAGAATCTGGCGTGTCTGGTGGTTTCTAGCTAGAGCTGGGCATCTCATGGATTGCAGTGCAGCTGAAACCGTAATTCTAGTGGAAGCAGGGAGTCACAAGGGGAGGGGAACTTGCACCCTGACACAAAAGTGCGTAGCAAGGGGACCACAGCACTGCATCTCTAACAGGCAGTGGCTGAACCTGCAACCAGGATGACTATACCTCCAACTCTACCCACCATGGCCACACTTCCCACCCGTGGCAGCTGTACCTCTGTCCACAGCAACAGCACCTCCCACCCACGGTGGCAACTCCAACCTGTGGCGCCACCCTTGACCTGTGGTGGCACACTCTTGTGGGGGTCAAATTTGGGAAAAACACCTCCTCAATTTTGTGGACCACTGGAGGGAGCCAGACCTTGAACCCCAGGGGTTCCCAAGGAGAAGTGTGGCCAGGGAAGAGGTGTGGTCTCTGAGGGAGAGAATCACAGACTGTGATAGTCACCCCCAGCTAGGAGCAGATGCAAGAAGAATACCCCACAGTTTTTAATGAACACTGGAGGGAATCAGGCTTGAGCTCCTCCTGCCTACAGGTTGCAAAGTGCAGCAGCCCAGCTATGGAGGCATTGACTCTTTTTTGAGTCAGACAGGCACAAATCCCTAGTGTAATTGCTCATTGGAAGGAACTGGGTCACAGCCCTGTGGGGTTACCAGTGACTAGGCGTGGCTGTGGTACAAGGTGGGGAAGGAGGTTCTAACCCCCCTGGACTAACTCTTGTGCTGGGTGGGCCTTTCTGACTCCACTGAACACTGGAGCAAGTCACCCTTGAGCTGTCAGTGGACCCCTGCAGTCTAGATGCCAGAGACCTTTTGAACTCTCTCACTTGATCAGCAATTATGCTTACCTGGATAATTGGTTTGGAATTTTTGACCTGGGCTGGTTACCTGGGAACCTCCAAAGTTGAGCCCTGTTTGTGTTCTTGTGGGAGGGTCTGATTCTCATCTTCCAGTTGTTGCCTATTGGTGGGTTGGTGCTTTAGTTGCTCATATTTCTTCCCAGCTGAGATTTCAGCCCAAAACCACAGATTCAATAGGATTGATAAGAGACTAGTTTAATGCAAGACAAAGCCACCTAGCCCCATTACACCAAGCAGGTCCCCAGAATCTCAGGCTACAGTACTGAACAGGACCTTTGTAAAGATGTAGGAGAAAAGCCATGGTCACCAGTCCCATCTCTTTGGTAAAACGCTGGTTAATTACAATTCCAGGAGCCCCTGATGCAATTCCACCTTACCACCTTCTCTAGTCAAACTGAGAAAAATAATCATGGAGCGAAATCAGTGGAAAAATGCTGGCAACAAACATTTGGAGTAGATCAAATACCCCAAGGAATGACAGAGGAGACACAACCAAAGATGCCATTCATTTCTAATATGTCAGAAATCAAGTTGAGAATATGGATGGCAAATAAGATTAATAGAATGGAAGTAAAGTTGGAATTAGAAATTCAAGGAGTAATCCAAAAGTTGTCTCAAGAACTAAACGAATTCAAAGGCAAAATCTCTAAAGACATAGACACATTGACACAGAATTTGCAGCCCTCAAAGATCTGAGAAATACAGTAGAATCCCTCAGTAACAGAATGGAGCGGACTGAAGAAAGATCTCTGACATTGAAGAAAAAGATTTTTAATATTCTGAAACACTCAAAGTGGCAGAGAAGTGGAGAGCAAAAGTGGATCATTCCCTGAAAAAGTTGTGGGACCACTCCAAAAGAGCAAAGATTCAAAATATAGGAATTCCCGAGGAGAAGAGGTTGGTCTGAAAGGCTCCACTGAAGTTATATTAGAGGAGAACTGCCCAAGCATGACAAAAGATACAGATATTCAGATAGCAGTCAGTTTCAGAACCCCAGCATGACTTAATCCAAATAAAGCATCTCCTCGGCACATTGTAATTAACTTTTCCAAAGTTAATATGAAGGAGAAAATTCTGCAAGCAGCCAGATGTAAGAAAATCATAATGCACAAGGGGAAGACTATTAGAATGACATCAGATCTCTCAGCTGAAACTTTCCAAGCCATAAGAAGATAGTCATAGACTTTCAATCTCCTAAAACAAAACAACTTTCAGCCTAGGATCCTGTATCCAGCTAAACTGAGTACATTTGGGATGGAGAAATCAAATACTTTAATGACATACACATGTTGAAAAAACTTGCCATAACTAAACCAGCTCTCCAGGATATTCTCAAACCCATCCTCCACAATGACCAGCACAATGCTCCACCAACAAAGTAAACACACCCAGAACTTTTTGAACAAAACCCGAATTCCACAGTGCTGAAAGGATTAAAAATGTCCACTTGACATTCAAAAAACGTGACACCCAAAACACTACTTCAGCTTATCAGTTCTCTCGATTAATGTGAATGGTTTAAATTGTCCTCTAAAGAAGCACAGTTGGCTGACTGGATACATAAACTCAGACCAGATATCTGCTGCATACAAGAATCTCATCTGACCTTAAAAGTTAAAAATAGACTTGGTGAAGGTATGGACATTCTATTCAGGCAAATGGAAATCAGAAAAAAAAGCAGGTGTGGCAATATTATTCACAAATACAATAAGCTTTAAACAAACAAAGGTAAGTAAAGATAAGGATGGTCACTTCAAATTTGTCAAAGGAAACACTTAACATAAAGAGAACTCAATTATTAACATTTATACAACCAACCAGAATGTGCCTCAGTTTATAAAGAAAACCCTAACAGACAGGAAAAATTTGATATTTTCCAGCACCACAATAGTGGGAGATATTAATATTCCTTTTGCAGTGATGGATAGATCCTTCAAGAACAAACTAAACAAAGAAATACGAAATTAAACTTGACCCTAAACAAATGGACTTAACAGACATCTATAGAACATTTCATCCTAATAAAAGTGAATACACATTCTTCTCATCAGACCATGGAACATCCTCCAAAATTGATCACATCTTAGGTCACAAGTCTAACTTCAACAAATTTAAAAGAATAGAAATTTTTCCATGTATTTTCTCGGGTATCACAGAATAAAAGTTGCACTCAACAATGATAGAAATATTCATACTCATACAAAGACATGGAAATTAAATAACCTTATGCTGAATGATAGCTGGGTCATATATGAGATTAAGAAGGAAATTACCAAATTTTTGAAACAAACCAACAATGAAGACACAAATTATCAGAACCTATGGGACACTGCAAAAGCAGTCCTAAGAGGGAAATTTATAGTGTTGCAAGGTTTCCTCAAGAAAATGTAAAGAGAAGAAGTCAACAATATAATGGGCCGTCTCAAGCAACTGGAAAAGGAATAACATTCCAACCTCAAACCCAACAGAAGAAAAGAAAACCAAAATTAGAGCAGAATTAAATGAAATTGAAAACCAAAGAATCATTCAAAAGATCTATGAACCAAAAAGTTAGTTTTTTGAAAAGATTAACAAAATTGATAAACCTTTGGTTAACCTAACCACAAACTAAAGAGCAAAATCCCTAATATCATCAACCAGAAATGATAACAGAGAAAAAACAATGGACACCTCATAAATTCAAAAAATTCTTAATGAATACTATAAAAAATTCTTCTCAGAAATATGAAAATCTGAAGGAAATAGACCAATACCTGGAAGCACACCACCTTCCTAGACTCAGGCAGAAAGAATTGGAAATTTTGAATAGACCTATATCAAGCACTGAAATAATATCACCTATACAAAATCTCCCAAAAAGAAAAAGTCCAGGACCAGATGGCTTCACATCAGAATTCTACCAAACTGTTAAAGAGGCGCTAGTACCTACATTACATAACCTTTTCCAAAACATAGAAAAAGAAGGAATACTTCCCAACACATTCTGTGAAGCAAATATCACCCTGATCCCCAAACCAGGAAAAGACTCAACAATTAAAGAAAATTACAGACTTACATCTTTAATGAATATAGATGCAAAAATAATAAATAAAATCCTAGAAAACAGAATCCAGCAACACAACAAATGAATCATACACCATGATCAATTTGGTTTTATCCCAGGATCTCAAGGTTGGTTCAACATATGTAAATCTATAAATATAATACATCACATAAACAAAATTAAAAAGAAAGACCATATGATTCTCTCAATTGATGCATAAAAAGCTTTTGATAATATTCAGCATCCTTTCATGATCAGAACACTTAAGAAAATAGGTATAGAAGGGAACTTTTAGAACTGATAGAGGTCATCTACATCAAACCCACAGCCAATATCATATTGCATGGAGTAAAACTGGAAACATTTCCACTCAGATCAGAAACTAGGCAAGCATGTCCATTGTCTCCACTGCTATTTAACATTGTAATGGAAGCCTTGGCCATAGCAATCAGACAATAGAAGGTGATCAAGTGTGTTTGGGTGATCCCCAAACAGAGTCAGGGGATATCAAATTTTAATTCTTTGCAGATATAAGAATTATTATATACCTGGAAAACCCTAGGGACTCAACTTTAAAACTCTCAGAAGTGATTAAGAAATACTGTAGCATCTCAGGATACAAAATCAATACTCACAAATCAGTAGCTTTTATATATATATATATATATATATATATATATATTGATAATAGGCAAAAAAAGCAGTCAAGGACTCTATTCCCTTTACAGTTGTGCCAAAGAAGATGAAATATTTGGGAATTTACCTAACGAAGGACGTGAAAGATCTCTATAAAGAGAACTATGAAACTCTGAGAAAAGATATAGCTGACGATGTTAACAAATGGAAAAACATACCATGCTCATGGCTGGGAAGAATCAACATTGTTCAAATGTCTATACTACCCAAAGTAATAGACAAATTGAATGCAATCTCCATTAAAGCACCACTGTCATATTTTAGACATATGGAAAAAATAGTTTTTTGTTTTATATGGAATCAGAAAAAATCTCGAATAGACAAGACATTATTCAGAAATAAAAACAAATCAGGAGAAATCATACTATGATATTTCAGACTATACTATAAATCTATAATGATCAAAACAGTATGATACTGGCAAAAAAATAGAAAGGTAGATGGATGGAACAGAATAGAGAACCAAGAGATAAATGCAGAAACTTATTGTCATTTGATCCTTGATAAGCCTATCAAAAACATAAATTTGGGGAAAGATTCCCTATTTAACAAATGATGCTAGGTGACTTGGCTAGTGATTTGTAGAAGACTGAAACTGGACCCATACCTTTCACCATTAACAAAAATTGACTCTGACTGGATAAGAGATTTAAACTTATGACTTGAAACTATAAAGATTTTGGAGAGAGTGAAGGGAAAACACTTGAAGAAATTGGTTTGGGAGAATATTTTATGAGGAGGACCCCCCCAGGCAATTGAAGCAACACCAAAAATATATTGCTGGGATCTGATCAAACTAAAAAGCCAAGAACCCAGTTTGTAAAGCAAGCAGACAGCCTTCAGAATGGGAGAAGATATTTGCAGGTTATGTCACTGACAAAGGTTTGATAACTACAATCTGCAGAAACCTCAAACATTTAATAACAAAAGAACAAGTGATCCCATATCATTGTGGGCAAAAGACTTGAACAGAAGCTTCTCTGAAGAATACAGGTGCCTGGCCTACAGACACATGAAAAAATGCTCATCATCTTTTTTTTATTTATTAAATCATAGCTGTCTACATTAGTGCACTCATGGGGTACAGTATGTGGGTTTCATATGCAATCTGAAATATTTTCATCCAACTGTTTGACATAACCTTCATGAGATTTTTCTCATTTATTATGTGAAAATATTTGTGTTCTGCATTTAGTAGGTTTCACCAGTCCCTTCTAAGATGCACCATAAGTGTGATCAGAGAAATGCAAATCAAAACCACTTCGAGATATCATCTAAATTCAGTAAGATTAGCCCACATAACAAAATCCCAAAAGTACAGTTGTTGGCATAGATGTAGAGAGAAGGGAACAGTTCTGCACTGCTGGTGGGAGTGCAAAATGCTATGTACCTTCTGGAAAGAAGTTGGGATAACCCTTAGGAAACTAAAAGTAGACCTGCTATTCAATACTGCAATAGATATATGTACCTATATGCAGATGACCAAAAATCACTTTGCAACAAAGACATTTGCACAAGAATGTTTACTGCAGCCCAATTCATAATTGCCAAATCATGGAAGCAACCCAAGTGCCCATAGACCCATGAATGGATTAATAAATTGTGGTATATGTAAAACATGGACTATTATGCAGCCATAAAAAGATGGAGACTTTACCTCTTTTATGTTTACATGGATGGAGCTGGAACATATTCTTCTTAGTAAGGTATCTCAAGAATGGAAAAAAAATCCAATGTACTTAGTATTATTATGAAACAAATTTATAATCACCCACACTTTCATATGAAAGATAAAACACGATTATAGTCCTGAAAGAAGAAGAAAAGAGGAGGGTGAGGGGAAGGGAGTGGGTAGATGGGTGGAGGGAGGGTAATCAGTGGGACTTTACCTACTGTGTATATTGCAAGGGTACATGTCAAATATATTAAGAGTAGAGTATAAATGTCTAAACACAACAATTAAATAAATGAAGTCAATGCTATGTTAACCAGTTTGATGTAAACATTCCAAATTGTATATAAAATCAGCACATTGTTCCCCATAAATGAAGTAATGACCACAGTTATGATCTAATTAAAAAATAAATAAATAAATATAAAAATATACTTCAGTCAACAACTGCAGAATACATGTTTTTTTCTTTTTTCATGCTCACAAGGAAAATCCACTAAGGCAGATCACACCTGGGGCCTTAAAACACTACAGACAAGTTAAGATAATAGTAATTATGCAAATTATATTCTCAGACAAAAAAGTAGTTAAAATATAAATGAATAATGATATAACAATTGGAAAAGCTACTGATATTTGGAAATAAAAAGATACAGTACTAAATAACATAGGTGCCAAAGAAAAATTCTTAAGAGAAATGTAAAATATTTTAATCTAAATGAATATGAAAATAAAAGAGTATAAAAAAGTATCAAAATTTGTGAGATTTGGTGAAAGTAATGCTTAGAAATTAATTCATAGCATCAAATGCATGTATAAAAACAGGACAAATATCTGTAACATGGGCTTTCATGTTAGAAAAATAGAGAAAGAAGAGCAATTTAAATCTAAAACAAGAATAAGAAAGGAAATAATCAAAATTAGATTAGGAATCAATAAAATTGAAGAGATTGAAATAATAGAGATAATAAAAGAAACCAAAATCTGAGTCTTTATAAAGTTCATAAAAATTGATAAACCTCTCCCAGGATAACTAAGAAAAAAGTGAGAGAATAGAAAATGCCAATATCAGAAATGAAAGCAGAGTCATCACTACTGATCCAAGTCAATATATATAAAACTTTCAATTATGATGCTGTAGCATCTACCTTTATTTCAATTTTACAGTGCTTCAGACACATAAAAAATGGAGAGAAACTATGAAAAATGAGGTTCAAGTTACCTTTTTGTAGCAATACTAATCAACTGAGAAAATGAGTAAAAGGACTTATCAAATATAGACAATACTAAATTAACAAGCAATGTTTATCAGGAAACATTCAGAGAATGTATCAAGTAACATGTATAATGCTGCATTGAGATTAATTAGGTCATTTAATAAATATTTGTTGAGTACTATTTATATGTAGGATACCATTAGAATTGCTTGGGATATAACAGAGCAAAACACTCAAACATTTCTTTACCCATGTACCTTACATTATAGTGAAGAAGAGAGATACATAATAAGACAATAGTATGACATGTTAGGAGTTAATAACTGCTATGGAAAATGACAGTATTGAGGAATGCAAAAATGGAGGACTGTAGCTACAGGATACAATACCCCATAGAGTGGTCAGGGTTAGCCTTACTATAAGCACAAGATCCAAGTAAAAAATAGAAAGAAGTCTTGAGGTATGACATAAAACAGATATCAGGGAGCAATAATTGCTGTCAGAACAGGGCACAGGCCCTTTAACGGGAGCCTTCTAGTAAAGTCAAGGAGGTAAATACAGGTGAAGTAGAGTGAAAGAAATGAGAAATTAGATCAAATATCAAGAAATCAGATCAAATAGGTCCTTATAAGACTTTATGAGATTTTGACTTTGCTTTGAGTAAAAGGAAAAGTCACTGAAGATTTTTGGAGAACATTAATACAATATTGTTTTAAAGAAACTATCCTAGCTGCTCTGATGATCTCAAGACTAAACAGAGGCAAGGATAAATTTCTCTAAAATTTCAGCCTGAGAAATTAGAAGAATGGAGCTGTTAACAACTGAGAAAAATTAGGCTCTGGGTGGATCAAGCTCAAAGAGAAAATATAAGAAATGCACGTTTCAATGTGCTGGGTTTTTTTTCAGTTATCTTTTAACTTAATTTTTCTTAATAACTGTACACATTTATGGGGTACACTGTGATGATTTGATATACAATGTGGAAAGCTTAAATCAAACTGATTAACATAACCATAACCTCACTTACTTACTTTTTGTGGTCAGGCATTTAAAATACACTCTTCTTTGTTTTGAAATGTACCCTTATTGAATTGTGCACATTAGTTCATATCCTACCAAATACTCATCCTCCACTTGCCTTCTTCTGGCCCATCCCCCCCTCATCTTCCTTCTTTCTTTTGGAAGTATATTTGTATTTTATTATTCTTATGTATGTGTGTTTGTAAATTGGTTTCATAATAGTATTGAGTACATTGGATACTTTGTTTTCCATTCTTGAGGTAGTTTACCAAGAAGAATAGGTTCCAGCTCCATCCTATAAAAGATGTAAAGTTTTCCTATTTTTATGGCTGCATAGTATTCCATGGTATACATATACCACACTTTGTTAATACATCCGTAGGTTAATGGGCATTTGAACTGCTTCCACAACTTAGTAATTATGAATTGGGCTGCAATAAACATTCCGGTACAAATGTCTTTGTTACAAAATGATTTTTGTTAATCTGGGTAGATATCTAGTAATGGAATTATGGGATCAAACTGTAGGTCAACTTTTATTTCCTTGGAAATTCTTCATACTTGCTTCCAAAAAGGCTATATTAGTTTGCAATCCCACCAACAGTGTAGAAGTGTTCCCTTCTTTCCACATTCATGCCAACATGTGTGGGGATTTTTTGATGTGGGCTAATCTTACTGGAGTTAGGTGCTATCTCAAATGGTTTTGATTTGCATTTCTCTAAAGATTAAAGATGATGAGCATTTTTTTCTTGTGTTTTTTTGCCATTCATTGGTCATATTCAGGGAAGTTTCTGCTCAAGTCTCTTTCCAACAAAGAAATGTGTTTGTTTGTTCTTTATTTTATTGTTGGGGGTTACATCAAATGCATTTGTTAGATAAAGTCCCCCTTACAATTGTGTCCTGCCCCCAAAACACATGTCACACACTGTGACTGCCCCATTTCCTCCTTCATTCCCTCTCTCTGCTCTCTCATTCCCCCACCCACCAACATGTAGTAGGTCATTAATTATCCTCATATGAGAATTGAGTACATAGGATTCCTAGCTTCCCCATTCTTGTGATGCTTTACAAAGAATAGTGTGTTTCTATTCCATCCATGTTAATACAAAAGATGTAAAGTCTCCATCTTTTTTAATGGCTGAATAGTATTCCATGGCACACATACACCTCAGCTCGTTAATCCATTCCTGGGTTGGTGGGCATTTAGTCTGTTTCCACATTTTGGCGATTGTCAACTGATCTGCAATAAACAGTCTAGCGCAATCCTTATGGTAAAAGGATTCTTTTCTTCTAGGTAGATGCCTAGTATTTGGATTGCAAGATCAAATGGGAAGTCTAGTTTGAGTTCTTTGAAGTTCTCCATACTTCCTTACAAACAGGTTGTTTTAGTTTATAGTCCCACCTGCAGGATAAAAGTGTACCCTTTTCTCCACATCCATGCCAGCATCTGCAGTTTTGAAATTTTGTGATGTGGGCCATTCTCACTGGGGTTAGATGATATCTCAGGGTGGGTTTGATTTGCATTTCCCTAATAATTAGAGATGATGAGGTGAAAATTTATTCTTGAAGGTGTCAGAAATCTACCCACATAGGAGAGATTGTGAGGCTACCATCTCAGAGAAAAGAAAAGTGGCTCCAATAATTGATCTCCACTTCTACAGCCCTACAGGCATTTTTATTTTCAAAATTAAAGCTTGGATGGCTAAAAATATGACCAGAAAAATTTCACAGAGATGCTTAAACATTGAGCTTAATGTCCTCCATAGCTGTGTACATTAGTGCAATCATGGGGTAGGAAGGACAAAAAATATTGGCTCATGGAACCCACCATGGATGTCAGCCCTGTAAATCTAGTAAATGCCTGAGATTTTCAGTTAGAATTTGATATGGTTAGTCCTGAAGAATAAGGAACTATAGCACTCTCACTAAGCCTGAAGCCTAATTTTAAATGACTCAGTCTCCTTGGAGGAAGTATTCCTGAAGTGTGTTTAAGAGATGTGAAAAGCAAAACCAAAGCTAACAAGTAAAATATATCTGAATCCAGGACCTTTTAGTTATCGCTAGGTTTTTATACTATGTTTGCCTTTAAAAGAAAGTCAAGTATGTAAACAGGATACAATTCATTAAAAATCAAAAGAACAAAGAGGCAATAAAAACAGACTGAGACATTAAAATATTAGAATTAGCGTGCAGGAATTTCAAGATCATTTTTATTACTATGTCCAAAATTATAAGGTGAAAACTTCAAAAACGAATTGAAACTTCTGGGTGATTCCCGTAGATCAGTGGGTAATGCTCCAGCCACATACACTGAGGCTGGCAGGTTCGAACCCAGCTGGGCCAGGTTAAACAATGACAACAGCAAGAACAACAACAAAAATAGCTGGCCATTGTGGCAGGTGCCTGTAGTCCCAGCTACTTAGGAGGCTGAGGGAAGAGAATCGCTTAAGCCCCAAGAGTTTGAGGTTGCTGTCAGCTGTTATGCTATGGCACTCTACCAAGAGTGACATAGTGAGACTCTGTCTCAAAAGAAAAAAAAAATAAAAGTTCTAAAAAGGTATAAAGTGAGAATTTTAGACATCAAATACAAACTCAATGGATGGTTTTAACAATAGATTATAAATAGAGAACACAGAAGAATTAAAAAACTAAAAGAAACTATCCAGACAGAAATATTCAGACAATTCACAAAAGAGAATAAGTAGATGGCAAATAAACACATGAAATATGTTCAGTATCATTAACCATGAGGGGAATGCAAATTAAAGCCATTATGAAAAATCATTACACACTATTGGAAGAGCTAGATTAAAAACTAGTGATGACACCTAATGCTGGAGAGAATTCAGAGAAATGATTTCTTGTGCATTTCTGGTGAGACTATAAAATGATATAGCTACTCTGGAAAATAGTTCAGCAGTCAATAAAATAACTGAAAATGTGCTTAACCCAGAACTCTTCAATCTGCCTCTTAGACATTTATCCAAGAGAAAATAAAAATTTATGTCTGCAAAATGTTTCTACATGAATGTTCATAGCAGCACTATTTGTAATAATAAAAATTGAGAAAAAATGTCCTTCAGTGGGTGAGTGGTTAAATAGACTGTTGCACAGCCATATAATGGAATGCTACTCAGCAATACAAAGAAATGAAGTATTTGATACACCCAAATCAGAAGGAGTTTGGGGCTATCATGATGAATGAAAAATAGAACCAGAAAAGGATACATAGGTATGATACCATTTATATAACACTTTATAAATAATAAAAGTGTAGAGATGGAAAACAGATTCCCAGGGATTAGGAATTGAAGTAGGCGAGGGGTGTGTGACTATGAAGAAGTTGTATGTTTGAGTTTCTTTGTGGTGACAGAAAAGTTATGTATCTTTGTTGTGGTAGTGGATACATAAATACATCCATGTCAAACAACCTATGTATACACAAATGGATGTGTGTAATAACTAATAAAATCCAAATAAAGCCTATAATCTAATGAGTAGTATTCTATCAATGTCAATTTCTTGCTTTTGATAATGTGCCATGGTTATATAAGATGTTCTCAAGGGTAAGCTGAATGAAGGATATATGGAAACCCTGTACTATATTTACAACTTCTTGTTAGCCTAAAACTATTTTAAAATATGAAGATAAAATTTAAATAATAGGGGTGGAGCAAGATGGCTGACTGGAAGCAGCTTCTGAAAAAGGCACCTGGCCAAAAGGGAACATAACCTCCAGAAACTGTGCAATTAAGCTGAATACTGGGAGCCCAGCTGAGAGAGAGAAGTGATTTCTGCAGGTCACCTCTGCTGAGACAGGCTACGACCCCAAGAAAGCAAGCTTCAGGTACAAAATTCATCTGAAAGGAAGAGTGTCTGTCCCCTCCCCCAAGAAAGCTCTGAGGATCTTGCTTTTCTGTTTTCTTTCTTGTTTTTCTCCTCTTTTGCGCCTGCGGGTTTTCTACA